>JANUWF010000749.1:0-31450 GCA_026120185.1 Voacanga thouarsii | reverse complement strand
TTTTTTTTTAATTCTTGAAATTCATTTTTCCGTAGCAAATCCGTAGCAATTTGCTACGGATTTTTTTAATTCCTGAAAATCATTTTTTTCCGTAGCAAATCCGTAGCAATTTGGTACGAATTTGCTACAGCTTTTTTTTTTTAATTCTTGAAATTCATTTTTTCCGTAGTAAATTGCTACGGATTTGCTACGGCTTTTTTAATTTTTTTGAAATTGTAATTTTTCCGTAGCAAATCCGTAGAAATTTTGCTACGGATTTGCTACGAAAAAATTACAATTTCAAATTGCTACGGATTTGCTACGGAAAAATTACAATTTCAAAAAAATTAAAAAAGCCGTAGCAATTTGCTACGGATTTGCTACGACTTTTTAATTTTTTAGCAATTTGCTACGGATTTTTTTATTCTTGAAATTTATATTTTTCCGTAGCAAATCCATTGCAAATTGCTACGGATTTTTTAATTTTTTTTGAAATTACAATTATTCCGTAGCAAATCCGTAGCAATTTGCTATGGATTTGCGACGGATTTTTTTCCACGTTTTATTTTTTTCCAATTATTCCGTCACAAATTCGTAGCAAAATGTAATTTGGTTGACCAGAGATTTGGCCGTCGCAAATGTGTCGCTATTTGCGACGGAATTAGTTTTCCGTCGCTATTTGCGATGCTCTTATTTGCGACGGCCGAATCCGTCGCAAATCCGTCGCAACACTTGATTTGCGATGGATTTGCTACGGATTTGGCCGTCGCAAATAGTGTTTTTTTTTTGTAGTGGTGCGAGACATAAGATCGAGTATCCCTGTTATCCTTAGTTTATCCTAAATTAATATTTTATAAAAAGAAAATAAAGAATTCTTCATTCATAAAGTTGGAAGATGCAGCACAAAGCTTAGATAGATACAACAAATCCTGATAACTTACACGCATCCAACAACAAGGGAAGGAAGAAGGAAGAGTTTATGATAATGAAAAAACATTGGAATTGCAAATGCTAACGGGCTTAAAAGCTTCGAAAACTTCTACACTTCTACGACCTGCTCTTGAATGGAATGGCTCTGACAACTATTTTGTGGTACCCTATAGCAAGGGTGGCCCCAATAAAGGGTCTAACCCAGAAAACCCACTGAAAAACACAACGATAATTATGATTTAGCTCTATGAAGAGTGTTTTTGTTCTATGAAAACTATGTTTTACTTGAATCTAAAAGACTTACATGATCATCCCATCCAAGGTCTTTGGTGCAGATAATGGATGCACCGAGGCTCTTTGCTGGGTTGATGCCAATTCCGGTAATGGGGATGCTGGCCAAATGGCACTACAAAAATTAAGCCTATTTACGGTGGTCTAATACCCAGAAGACCGTCGTATAAACCTTATACGACGGTCCTAAGATAGTCTTTGGGTTACCTCAAATATTGTAAAACCGTTGTTTATATTATTTCTGATGATTTAGACGAAAGTTTCACATTTTTGTCGTAAAAAATTCACAAAAGTATTGCATATAATAAAATCATTGGCGGTACTATTTACGACGGTCCTAGGATTGCCGTATATAATAAAATATATATGACGGGCCTAGAACCACTGTATATAATAAAATATATACGATGGCTATAAATTCGTAGTATATATTCAGTGAATATATTAGATAGTCGGTTAGTCATCGTTTATAAGTTGTAATAAGACAACTTTCGACCATATATATTCAAAAATTCTTAAATACAATGGTCCACAGATCGTCTTATATAATGAAAGCTATCTTTTTCTTTCTTTTTTTTTTTACGGTTAGATGAGTGTCATATATATATATATATATATATATATATATATTTGAAAATTAATATTTCTAAAACTAATTTACCCCGAATATAATTTTATTTCATATGGTTCCTATAGAAGCCACAAATGTTGTCAACACTGAAAATAAATTAAGGTAATTATACAAAATATGCCATTAAATGTTCCAAAAGGTACCATATTCTTTTAGCTAATCAACCATTAAGAGGTACATAATTTAGATGAAATCGAACTAGCCTTCAAATAATAAGTTACCAACAATTCAACATTAAAATTAACAAGTGTCAAGTTGCTAGATCTTCAAGATGTTAACAAAAAAATAAGCCTTGCTTTCAAAGACTATCAACTAAAAATGCTCGTAGGAATATACACACAAAAATTGCTTAAGCAGCTTCCCAATTAATAATTACCTTTTTACACCTAAGGTAAATGAAAAGCAAAGACCAAAGCCAATTGTAAGTGGATATATCAAATGTATCATATGGAAGTAAACCTCAATATGTAGACTTCTTCAGTAAATTCTCTTTGCATATTTACATTCAAGTGGTTAGCTGTGATAACTTTGATTGCCACATCTTGACTACATGAGTTACCTTTGTATCTGTTTACATAATTTCAACATTATTAATATGATCTTAGGGCTGATTTCTCAATGAATTTCGTGGCTAAATTTGGAGTAAAATGCAAGACCCAATTAAGAGCTCAAAACACTTAAATTAGAGAAGAAACGTGATACTCAATTCAAATACTAGTACCATAAGCCAAAATAAAGAACTTAGAACTCTAGAAATGAGAATCAAGTCATCTAAATCACAAATAAAGTCCCTTGATTCAACAATAAACCAAGAACACTTTGAAGAAGGTGATTTAGGCAACTAACATTACCTCTAACAAGAACCTTAGATTGTCTATAACCTAAGACCTAAATTAGCAAGCTAATTGATCTATCCTAAAAGGGTTTATAGACTCAATACATAGGGAAGGATTAGACTCTAAGAATGGTTTTGATGTTCATGAGATTTACCCAAGAGGAATCATGTCTCAAAAGCTCTCAAAGGAGACTCTTTGATTTATATCAATATCCAAAAGTTATATTTGAAATGTTATAATGTTATATATATAGGCATCTAAACCTAACTAATGTGAGATGAAATTTCAGCCATTCAAGTCTTTAAAATATCCAAAATATCCGTATTACATAATAAAAGTCGTGGAAATTTAATTGAGAACAAAATAGAACAAAAAAAAAAAAGAGTAAAATTGGGCATTGCCCTAAGTGGGTCGATGCTGGTTCCGTGGCCCAGCCAGTTCTGGATGTGGGCTGAACTGGCAGACTCTTGCTTCCAGAATGGGGCCGGCGCCGATTCAGCTTGCTCCAGTCGGCACCAATTCATCTCTATTCGGTCTCCTCTGTTTTTCGATCCCAATTGCCTTGGCTTGATTTTGGAGCCCCTTCTGAACCTGCATCATCCTAACCTTTGCCTAGGCACTTTTAGAACTTGGTTGATCAATTTCCTTGGCCTTTGTATGGTGTGTTGTTCCAATTGAGCACCAATCACTCTTCTCTTTAGCCACAATTTCCTCACCATTCTCTTAACCCTTTGTTTGTTTGAAATACCTATTGATCACCCGTGAATTATGGAGTCTTCTTTGTCATTATGGGTTGTAGCTTGAATCTCTTTCCCTCTTCTTTAGCTTTGGCATGATGCTTGGGTGGATTCCTATCATTTCCCCCTTCTTGAAGATGATTCATTCTCAAATTAACACATGTTTAAGATCTCAAGCAAGAATCTTTTTGTGAAGATAAAAATACAAGTTTATACTCTCCCACATAAAACTCATTTTTTCCTATATCTTCACTTTTCTTCTTTGTAGCCTCTCTCTCATTATTTTCACTCTTCAAGCACAAGAAGGTCTTACATACTTTGTCTCCCTTCTCACTCTTTTTCTCTCTATTTTCATTTTTCAACTCCAAAGAAGGTTCTCTCATTTTCCCTCCATCATTTTTCTTTTTTGTACTCTCTTTTTGCTCCCCTTCTTTTCTCTCTTGTTTTTGCTTCTTTTTCAACTCTCTTCTCTCGTTGCCTTCTTCCCTCAAGATATTTTGATCTTTAAACACCTTACTAAGGGATAATGGAAGTAGTGTAATCTTCTTTCCATCTTTGTTCAAAATATATTTATTCTCCCTCCCCTTGTGTGTCACATCTCTATCAAACATTCATGGCCTTCCTAATAAAATATACCCAACTTGCATTGGAAACACATCACATAGCACCACATCTTTATAGTCCCCCATATCAAACTCAACCTCAACTTGTTTGTTTACTTTTACTTCACCACAATCACTCAATTAATAGAGTTTGTATGGTTTAGGATGTCTCATAGTTTCTAATCCCAAGTTCTCCACTAAGGTAGCACTTATCACATTGGTGCAACTTCCTCTATCAATGATCATACTGCAAGGCTTTTATTGGATAAGGCACCTAGTGTAAGAGATATTATTCCTTTGTGAATTCTCCTCTTTCTCAACAACATTTGCACCCATATTCTTTCTAGCAACACCAATCAATGTTAAAACCTTCCCAACCTCAAGCCTTTCCTCACTATCCTCTTTTTCTCTAGGCTTTTCGGTTGTTCTTAATGATTATTTTGGTGTCTTATTTTTCTCGTTTGGTGAATGTTGAAATATGAGATTGGTGTATGTGGACTTCTTAAGGTAGGTCCCTTTCTTTGCAGCGCTCAATTTTTTGCCCTCACGTCTTCTTTTACCTAATCCCAAACTTTTCCTAACTCTTCCCTTTACTAGAATTTTTAGATAACCTCCCCTAAAATGTTCTCCACATCCCTTCATTAGTTGTTCATCTAATGGGGGTGGAGGTTTGTACTCATTTCTCACTCTAAGGCTATCTCTCATTTTTTCCATTCATTGAGGTTTGACTTTGGTTAGATTTCATCCCCTCAATGTCCCTCCTCGTGCCTTCCATTTTTGCTTGGAAAATTTCATGTGCGGCTTGAATATCAAATGAAGTTCCTTGGGATATTGTTTTGAGAATTTCAAGGGTTCTCACTTGGAAATTTGGATAAAAAGGAGAAAGTAATTCCTCACAATCACTCCCTCACATGCACCACTCAAGAATTAACGCTCAACCCTCATGTTTAGCTCTTCTTTGGATTTTAACAAAAATAAGCTCACGCTCTTGCCTTTTTCAAGCACTCAATTTCCTCAATAAGTTCTTTCTACAAAAATCTCCCCAATTGCTTAGGAGCTAATCCAAACTTGACAAGTTTAACAACTCTCTAAGGACAATCAACTAGACTTACATGGAAGTTTGATCATCAACAACAATGAGCTTCATGGAGTTTATATCAAGAGTTAATGAATTCAAGAGAGTTCAACAACTTCAATGACTAGGGAATGGGTGAATGGACAAGACCTAACAAGAATTTCAATGAAGCACTAGAATTTCAAGGAACATATCACTCAAGAATAAGAGTAAGAATTCAACAACTATAATGATCTCAATTGGTCTAAGTAATTCCCCAACAACAAGTGTTCTCAAGAGTTTAATAATAATGGAAAGTGTTTACAAAAGAATTGATCACAATTTCAAAGCTGTAAGTCCACTCAAACAAAATATCAAATACTTAAGGTGTAACCTCGTAACTCAAAAGGTTTCAAAATTTTCACACTTGTAACATCCCAAAAACACAAGAATCACAAGAAAAAATTAATCTCCAGTGATTATACTAACATCAAGGAGCAATTTCAAAGAAAGAATATAGCAAGATTTTGAGTTTTATAAGTCTCAAAATTAGCAAGAACACGAGTTACGAGATTCTTTGTCCAGAATTTTACAGCAAAAACGCCCAAGAAACTTCAAAATTTCAGCAATTTTAAAACTCAAATAACTTCCTAATCATCAACTAAACATGAAGGCTCAATTTCACAGCAAACCCATGGCACATTTTGAAGTATTCCACTCTAAAAAATTACAAGAAAATTAGTTACGAGATTTGAAT
This sequence comes from Voacanga thouarsii, assembly GCA_026120185.1. Classification (NCBI taxonomy): domain Eukaryota; kingdom Viridiplantae; phylum Streptophyta; class Magnoliopsida; order Gentianales; family Apocynaceae; genus Voacanga; species Voacanga thouarsii. The sequence goes on along the minus strand of JANUWF010000749.1, from coordinate 25,633 downwards.
TTGTAGCAATGGATTGAATGAGATTCCTACCTTATTTGAGCTCAACATCAACAAATATTCATGCAAAATGATTCCTCAAACATCATACCAATGTATAAGATCAATTTAACATTAAGTTCATGGTATAATTTTAAGTTCCAAGCATTCAAAAATAGCACCCAGCAAAGTGACGAAAATTTGAAAAATTTCACAAAGCTTGAAGAAATTGTACCTTTACCCAAAGAAAGTTGTGTTAATTAGAATCAACACAAGCTTAATCTGATGCCAAACTATTTAATATGATCTTGGAACTGATTTCTCAATGAATTTCGTGGTTAAATTTGGGGTAAAATACAAAACCCAATTTATAGCTCAAAATAGTGAAATTAGAGAAGACACAAGATACCCAATTCAAATACTAGGACCCTAAACCAAAATAAAGAACTTAGACCTCTAGAAATAAGAATCAAGTCATCCAAATCACAACTACAGACCTTTGATTCAACAATAAACTAAGAACACTTTGAAGAAGGTGATTTAGGCAGTCAAATTTACTTCCAACAAGAACCTTAGATTATCTATCACTTAAGACCCAAATTAGCAAGCTAATTGATCTATCTTAAAAGGGTTTATAGACTTAATCCATAGGGAAGGAAGGACTAGACCCTAAGAATGGTCTTGATGTTCATGGGATTTACCCACGAGGAATCACCTCTCAAAAGCTCTCAAAGGAGACTCTTTGATTTCTATCAATATCCAAAAGTTACATTTGAAATGTTATAATATTATATATATAGGCATCTAAACCTAACTAAGGTGAGATAAAATCTCAGCTATTCAACCTTTAAAAGGTCTAAAATATCCCTATTACATAATAAAAGTAGTGAAAATTTAATTATGAACAAAATAGAAAATTTGAGCAAAATTGAGAATTGCCTGAAGTGGGTCGGCATCAATTTCGAGCCACAGCCGGTGCTGAACTCGTAGACTCTTGCTTCCAGAATGGGGTCGGCATCGGTTCAGCTTGCTCTAGTCGGTGCCGGTTGGTTCGGTCCGGTCTCCTCTGTTTTGCGACCCCACCTGCCTTGGCTTGACTTTGGAGCCCCTTCTAAACCCATATCATCCCAGCCTTTACCTTGAACTTTTAGGACATGGTTGATCAATTTCTTTGGCCCTCCATATGGTGTGTTGTCCAATTGAGCACCAATCACTCTTCTCTTTGGCAACCATTTTCTCACCATTCTCTTAACCGTTGGCTTGGACCCTTTGTTTGCTTGAAATCTCCATTGATCACCCTTGAATTGTAGAGTCTTCTTTGTCAATATGGGTAGTAGCTTCTCGTTCCCCTTTCTTTAGCTTTGACATGACGCTTGGGTGGATTTCTATCAATTATTTTGGGAATAGAATATCAGAAAATGCTCAGGTAGACCTAATCTCTATGGACCTTTGCATTGAATACTACATGCATTGCTTGTTGTACCTTCTAAAAGGTACAATTTTTTAATGCAGTGCTCTACAAAGACCAGGGTCTATGTGAGCATTTCCCATAGAAGGTTAAGGTATTCGTAATATATGAGAGAACTTACAGATCTCCATTTGATCCCGTGACAATTTAATGTTCAAATTTCAGTAGCTTAGAATCTATTTCCTAGACATCAATTCTATAAGTAGGGATGTCAACCTGCTTTGGGAAACGCTTAGTCTTAGTTTACCCCACACCAGTAGGCAGTAATTCTTGATTTAACCCTGAGTACTCCGGGACAGTTACAATAAGCTATGAAAACACATCATATAATTCATCAAAATCAAGTTCTACGTATTAATTACCTCGATTTTGGAATTCTTTTTGCTAAAGTATCGGTAAGCTGCTCAGTTTCCTAAAATTTTGTGACAGAAAGAGAGTCAACCAGCAAAAATTAGGTATGATACAGTGAAAGATGCAACTAGTCTGTACCGACAATTGATTGAATTGAATTAAGGACCAGAATCACTCAAAAACATATAAATAGCTTCAGGCATCATTTGATTCACACACAGAAAAGTAATGTCATGGAATTTAAATTCTGATAAAGTGAATCCACAAAATTTGATTTCAGATAGATTAAATTTCTCTATTTGAAAGATTGAAAAAAAAAATAAAGGAAAGTAATATAAAACATTTTCTAATACTTTAGAATAAAACATTATACGTATGAAAAATTTTAAAATTATTTTTAAATATATCTCATATTGTTGTACAATTTAATTATATATTATTTCTTTTAAATAGTTATAATAAATAAAAATCATATAAATAGTATTTTCACATATTTAAATATAAATTTTATTTTATTTTATAATTTTTCTTGATGTTAGGTTCAAATTCTAATATTGATAAAAAAAATAATATTTGATTATTGTCAAACTAAAATATCTATAGAAAATTCAATATATTTTCTTCTCATGTAATTAATTCAATCATTATATAATTTTTAAATTAAAATTTTACAATTATTTTAAAATATTTAGTCTTTAAATTTTTAAAAAAATATTTATTGTAATTGGGAATATAAATTTTTTTATCTTTTGGGATCAAAATGTAAAATGATTAATATTGATCAAAAGATATTTACATGGTTGCTCACTAGACCATAGTCAAAGAGACTAATTGCTAGCGAGTATGACTACAATTCTCAAAATTAGTCAAAACATTAGGGTACAAAGTAAAAATAACAGTGTACACATGTGTTTTTACCCTCTTGACAATATCCAACGCTTGGCACACTTCCCCCTCAAAAACAGCCTTGTTATGAGCCTTCCAGATGAAGTAGAAAGTGGCTACCATAGCAGTAGCCTTTGCCGTAGCTAACCACGAGGACCCACGGTTGGCACGCTTGTACCACTTCAGGCATGCACTAGCCGTATTCATTACTAGGGGTAATCCTAGCCACCTTCTAATTTCCCTCCAAATCGTAGTAGAAATTGGGCACCTGAAAAATAAGTGGTTAATTGTTTCTAGTTGTGACTTACACAGTGGACATGACATGTCATCAAGCCGGAATACAAGTACATCTTTGGTCTTCAACCTTCCCCTAGCACACAACCAAAGAATGAATGAGTGTTTTGGGGTTAAACCCAGTTTCCAAATAGTATTAGCCCAATATACCCTGAATGAAGTTAGCCTCAGATATTCATAAGCTTGAGAAGTGAACGAGTTGGTACCCATAGCCCAGGTGTGAAGAAGGTTAGCCGCACTATGACTATCTTGTTACCTGTCCAATATTACATCTCTGATTGAGAGGATTCTACGAAGCAGAGGAGAATGACTCCGATGGTGGTTAATCTCCCAAATTGATCTGCCCTTCATATAGTAATGATCCAACCACTTGACCCACAAGGACTGTTTCTCTGCTTGTACGTCCCAAATGATTCTAGACAATAGAGCCCCGTTCCAAGCTTGTAGATTTTGCAAACCAAGTCCGCCTTCAGTCTTGGGTAGAAAGATATCTTTCCAGGCAACCAATGCATGTTTTGAGTTCCACAGAAAATCCCTAGCCATCCTATCTAGCTGGCAAATCACAGCTGACGGAGTAGGCAGAATGGACAACCAGAAACATTCAACGCCTTGAAGAACAGACTGGATCAATTGGAGTCGTCCTGCATAGGAAAGAGCCCGCGCAGACCATCTCCCAATGTAATAGCCAATCCTATCAAGCAATGGTTTGTAGAAGGTTAGTCTAATCTTACCATTACTAATTGGTAGGCCAAGGTAGCGAAAAGGAAGTTCCCCAATAAGAATGCCCGTGTCATCCAGGATACTCTCCTGTGTAGATCTCCGTATCCCAGCAAAATAAATATTTGACTTATCCTTGTTAATTTCAATCCCCGAGTACCTCTTAAATACTTCCAGATAGTCAAGTAGAGTTCGGACAGAAGAACAGTCTCCCTTAGCAAACAACATTAGGTCATCTGCAAAAGTAAGGTGAGTAATTTTTAGTGCCTCACACTTGGGATGGTATCTGAATGTAGTCCCAAGTGTGTGCACTTTTAACAGCACGTGAGAAATATTCCAAGCAAATGACAAACTGCAAAGGAGAGATCGGATCCCCTTGTCGCAGACCTTTAGCACCTCTAAAGAAACCTTGCATAGTCCCATTTATAGAGATAGAGAAAGAAGTAGTGGTCACACACTGCTCAATCCAGTTCATGAAGATATGTGGGAACCCAATTTCTGTAAGTAGAGCCAGTAGGAGGTCCCAGTTAACAGAGTCATAGGCCTTCTTACGGTCCACTTTGATCGAACACCTAGGAGAGACTCTTGTCCTACTATACTCACGCATAAGCTCCTGAACCAGGAGAGTATTATCAGTCATGAGTCTACAATGGATGAAAGCAGTCTGGGAGATGTCTACAAGGTGCGGAACAACCAACTTAAGTCTTTCTGCCAAAATTTTTGAGATAATCTTATAGACCACGTTGCAGCACGAAATTGGCCTAAAATCACCCACCCTCTCTGCATGATCAGATTTAGGGACCAAAGTTATAATAGAATGGTTGATTTGCTTTAATAGCCTGCTAGATGTGAAGAATTCTGAAACAGCATCACATAAATTCTGTCCAACAGTATCCCAAGCTTTCTTGAAAAATAAGGCAGAATAACCATCTGGACCCGGAGCTTTACAGTCACTAGTATCCCACAAGGCCAATTTAATATCCTGGATAGTGACATCTTTAATCAAGACATCCATTAGATCATGAGGAACCATTGGCCCAGCCCGAACATAGTCCATATTGATTTCCTGGCAGCATATTTTAGTTCCCAGAAGGTTTCGGAAATATTCCACAAATTCATCAGCAAGAGCCATAGGACTGTTAGTCATGAAGCCATCTTTCTTGAGAATAGAAGCAATGAAGCTCTTTTTTTTATTCCGTTTGACAATGTTGAAGATGTAACGAGTATTCTTGTCAGCTTGAGCAACATACTTACCTTTTGCAAGTTGCTGGCAGAACTTCATTTCTGCCTCCGCAAGATACCATACAGACCGTTTACATTCCTTGAACTGTGCAATGAGATTTTGATCCATAGGATTCTCAAGAAGTGCCTGTTGGGCATTTAGAACAGCTAAGTTTGCTTGTTCAACACGACCAGATAGGTGAGAGAATTCCAGTCTGTTTCATCTCCGGAAGTCCCGCTTTAGCTCTTTCAACCGACGGTAAAGAGAGAACTGGTGAAATCCCGTGAACGTACGATCCCATACTCCCTTGACAATATTGTGAAAGGAGTCGTGGTCGGCCCAAAAATTAAGAAATCTAAATGGACGAACAGAGCCCCCGATGTTGTCAACAACTGACCAAATGACAGGGCTATGATCCGAAAGAAAACCAATAGGAAGGAATTCCACCGATGCCTGGACAGGGCATTGGAACCAAGCATCATTACCCATGACTCGATCAAGTTTTGACCACACTTTAGAATTAGTCCAAGTAAATCAGGGTCCGACATAAGGAAGGCCCTCCAGACCAGTATCAGCATATAATGAGGCAAAGTCCCTAATTTCATATGAAGTAGGCATGGTACCACTGAGTTTATCATCCACATGTAGATACGTATTAAAATCACCCATAAGGATCCAAGCCTCTGATAACGCGGAAGATAAGTGCTCAATCTCATTCCATAAAGTCCTTCTTGCCACAACAGAATTGTAAGCATAGACGAAAGAAAAGAAAAAAGTAACATGAGAAATCTTACTTGTGATGCGAACTGTGATAGCCTGAGGCGAGCAATGGCATAAGTTCACATCTACATTTGCCCAATTCTAGAGAATGACTATTCTACCCCCATCAGTTTCCACCATGTTGTGTAAAACTGACCAATTACAGAACTTGTGTTGAAGGATACAATCCAGCCCATCAACCGTCAACTTAGTTTCTAGTAATCCGATGACGTCCACACGATGTTTTGAGATGAATTCTCGAACCCCGTGCTGCTTGAGGGTCCTATTGAACCCTCGAATATTCCATGAAGCGACTCTCATGATGGCCTAATTAGTGCCTGTTTGGCACCAATCAAGTCGACACTACTTTGGGCATATTTCTTCCAGACTGACCGAATAAATTGAGTAGCCTGTACGGTAGCATCACCTGCATTCACTATAGTCGTTGGGATTTCTGCAGGACCACTATCCTTTCCAGTAGTAGAGACCGACTTATTTGCTCCAAATTGGACATGCCTCCGTGAATTAGTTCGCATTTGTGGATGTCCTATACGCCTTGTCCTAGATCTGCCTCTTGCATCCCTAAACTGGCTTCGTTGGCGAACTAATGTTGATGGATCACCTTTGGCACTAATGTCCTCCTTCATTGCCTCTAGACTGCCTTTATCTACAGGGAGAGAGCTGTGCATTTGTTCATCAACATTACTTTGGACAGGCTCTTTTCCTTTGTCTAATCGAGCCTGTCTTGTTTGAGGGGGAGTAGCAGATCTCATCTCCTGTCCAACCGTTGCAGACAAGGGCCTTGACCTATTCTTTACGTGTTTGTTAGACTGGTCACCACTAGTTTTCAACTGGTGTTCCCTCTTTTTCATTTTTCCCCATACAAGTCTCTGTGACATGGCCAAATCTACAGCAAAAATTACAGTAAGATGGTTCAAACTTAAACCTCACGGTTTGCTGTTTGACCTTGCCAGAAGGAAATCTTATTGGCACCACTTTGACTAGGGGTTTAGATACATCAACTTCTACAAGAACACGGGCATAGGACAGACGATCAAATGTCGATGTGAGCATATCCGTCATAATCGGGATACCAATAGCAGAGGCAATTTTACTAAGAGATTTCATGTTCCAACAGCTAAGAGGCAAAGCTGGGAAGGTGACCCAAATAGGAATAATACTTACCTCTTCTAATGTAAAATCAAATTCCGCAGGCATCTCCTTTAGCATGAGTGATCTCCCAAATACAGCATAAGGCCCACCTCAGAGGACTTTCTGTCTGCTAGCATCCGAGTTGAAACGGAAGATCAGCCATCCAGAGGCATGAGAGTGCACCTTAGACAGAACACCCCAATGCTTAGTGAGATCCATGACTGCCTTCATTCCCAGGAATCTTCCCGCAAACATCCCTATTAGACAAGACCCCAGCTTGCCTACAGTATCCTCAAAGTCCAGTGCATCAATATCAACAAAATTTCCCGAGCTGGGAATGTGACTTAACTTCATTCCATTAGACTGCTCCCTGTTCCCTTTCACGACATTAGCCCAAGACCGAATTGTTTGATTGGGATCTACAGGATTGGTAGAGGGATGAGATTTTGTCCGTGAGGGGGAAGAGTTCTCCACACATGGATCATGAGGGGCAGAGGGTTCCGGGTAAGTAGAAGGGGGCATGCTCCCCACTTGCAAGCAATTCATAATGTCCCCACCTGGACAATTTTCCTCCGCAACGATTTAGGCAGTTGGAGATTGTATGCTTCCAACGACAGGGCCTACTGAGGATGACACTAGAATAGGTTCTGGAGCGGGCAATTGAGGCAGCTGAATGATGAGAGTGGGTGATTGAGGAGGACTGGGGACAGGAACCACGGATGTCTCGGGTATGGTTAGAGTAGAAGGGTTTGGATTGGCCATGATCATAGCTGGGACAGAGAGGGACCGATGATTAACCTAGGGAGAAGAGAGGAATTTCTAGGGTGTGGAGGACGACAACACCCCAGAAGATGTCAGCTTTCTCCGGCCTCTAGTTTGGACCATTAGGTCCAGGCCATCAGCTAACGCAACGGACAGAACCAGCAGGAAGTTGGAGTAGGTAGCAGAAGAAATAGCAGGCGGGGGAGTGGAGTAGGTAGGAGACTACTCGGGGTTAGTGGACTGACAGACCGGTGGAGCAGTTAGATTCTGGGAGGTTGTAAATCAATTTGGAGTCTAGCGTAGAAGGAATATTTAGACCGAGACTGATTTCACCATCTGATTAACAGGTTTCGAATGAAGAATATGGTTAAACCAGATCAAAAACATTTGATTCCAGAACTAGCAGCATGGACAAATGAAGCAGGAGAAATATCGACTCAACATAATACCTAGCCTCTGGATAGAAATAGATTCACACCCTTACAACTAAATAAACTAAAAGCGTAATCTAACAGAATGCTTGATAGGATAGACAGACCAAGGCCGGCAAGAAAACCAGGAACATGCAGAGGACTATAATGTTGGAGAGCCGGATAGCATCAGGAAGTAGCAACATAGGCAGAAGCATAAGAACAAACCCTATCACCACAGTACCCAGGGACAACCAAGGCCAACCAAACACAGCTGCAGATGCTGAGTCACACCTCACAATAGCACAGTAGAAGAACACCAGGACAGGTAGCTTCAATACTAACCAGTAGGAACATGCAATAACAGCACATCATGAAGACCTATCATTGTTAGCTATGGAGATAAGAGTCAGGAAAAGGACTTAAGGGAGTTGAGAGCTTCTCTCTCTACCTCTTCTCTCTCTACAATAAGGTTGAGTTTGTAGATGCTACTCTTATAAAAAATTTTAATACAATACTAGGTTGAGGGAAGTGTAAGAGGAAGAACCATTAGTGAGGAAGAACATGTGAGATAAAGTAAATGATGTAGATTAAAATAATTTTTTATTTATCTTTAGTTTTTATTTTTTAATCTTTTTTTGTTAGAATCCTTGAGAAATGAATCACAATACATCTCATGAAAGATTTATTTTTCCAATATTCTATATTTATTTTCCAAGATCCGAGGAATCAAATTCTGTTCCCAAACCATAAATAGTGAATCAAACGCTAGATTTTAAAAATAAGAATTGTGATTCATTTCTCACTCCACTTTCCTTGACAGTCAAACGGAGCCTTAATGTTTTTTCTTTCATTCACTAATGTTGTCCCTTTTAAGTCCTCATCCTTTCTACTTTATGTTAGTTCCTGAACTCTATATCACTAATGTTTCCAAATAGCTCTAGAAAATGATAAATGAAATTGTATATATAGGATTCGGGACAGAGAAAGAATACTCTTATTTTCACAAATATTGTCATCATGTCCATATAATACAAAATCAAGTACAGAGTCCTCCCAAAATTAAATAATTTTTTGATGCTTCAGTCAATAGATGCAGTGAGGCCTTTTCCTATGCTACTAGGTCATGCTACTTTCCATATGCATTCATAATCCTTATGCCTGTTCTCAAAGTTTTTAGCTGAAATCTCCCATCCCATAGATTTGATAAAATTATCCATTAAAGACACTAAACTAGAGAATCCAATATATGGGACATTTGATCTCCAATTCTGAAACTGGTATACCAACACATGTTGCACAACCATTCAATTACTGTTGACAACATACAACCTTAAATAAACTACACAAGTTTACTCATGACAAGACATAAGCTGAGTAGACCTAGCAAAAAAACCTATAGGAAGAATAAACTGACCATGAAATATCCAATAGTTTGGTGTACACGAACATCAATTAATGCTAAGCATCCCCACTGCCTTAGTATTGTATAGGGAGTTTTGAGCAACAAGAATAATTTGTAGATAACTATCATTTTCCTAGTGCTTGTTAGCGTGACCAACAATTTGGCTTATGATCCAGTACATATACGATCAAGAATAGAAAGTTTCTTTGAATAATTAAAGTATAAAACTACTCAGAATCTAGTAAACAGTTTACAACTCATCAGTTCGGCAGTCAATTCCATAACCATTTTGCCTCCATTTTCCAACAATCGTAGCCACTCTATCATCTACATGATGATCCTCCTTACTACCCCCAATGCCAAAAGGTAGAAGGGAAAAATGGAAAAAGGAAGAGAAATAGAGGGAAAGGGGGGCAATAATATATTCCAGCATCAAATAGATTTTTTTGACCTGCCAGGGGAAAGAAAAAAATTTAAAGGGCAAAGGGGAAAAAAAAAAAACTCACAGTGTGCTTGTTATGTGCATTTCATAAATGTTGAAAATGGCAATTTTAGGAGTTTATATTTTTGTACTCATAATTAGTTAGCCTAAAACAATTTTTTAGAGTTGTTTTTGACATGTTAGAGATTTTCTTTGATTATGGTAGAAGCCATTTTAATAGTAGGAATTCATAAATAAAGGACATTAAATTTGAGTGTTTAACTATTTGTGAATTCATGATATACATGAGTCTCACATTGGAAACGTTGAGGACTGCAGGAGCCTTTATATGTTAAAAGGCCTTCCATGGACTTGTAACGAAACCCAAGGTGGTAGTCTACACTACCATACGCGCGCCACCCGCCCGGCCCGGCTTGGGCTTGACGATGTTTCACACTCCTCTTCTTTTATTTTGTAAAGAAAATCAAGATAGAGGAGGAAACTATTAATTGGTTGGATTAGGTCTCCTAGTCTGGATTGATTTCGGGTTCTCCTAGGGTTGTATTCTTTTCCACAAACAATAAAAGATATAGCTATTTGTCTAGTTTTCGCAACTCTCTCTCTCTCTCTGCTCCATAATTTTTGGACTTAGGAAACCGTTGAATTGAGAAGGCTTTTAAGGTGATCGCTGTTGGAGTGCGCCAATGACAATCTGAAACCGTCTTATCCTGTAAGGAGAGTCGCTATACCCGTCACGCCAGTAAGTGGAGCAAATAACTTCTTGAAGATAAACCAGTATTGAATGGGTAAGTCGGTTTGCATGTCTTAAGAGATAAGTTTTCAGTTTACACTTTAGGTTCGTTCACTGATTTGTTTATCCATTTTATTCTGGCTCGTTGCTTTGCACTCGGACTATTTAGCCTTACCGGCATTTTTAATAACTGATAATTGTATTTGTTAGAGCCCTAGTTAGGTATAGGCAATGCTTGTTCAATTCCGTTGAGTTGCCTATCTGTGCTCTTGGTGTTTAATTTTCTAATAGTCTTCAAGAAGTTATTCTACAATTATCTATTGATGCTTGCAATGGCTAGTTCATCAAGTACTATTTCTGCTACATACAAGCCTTTGGTTGACTTAAATGATTTGCTAGAAAAATTTGGTCCAGGGCAGAATTTCAGGCGTTATCAACAACGCATAAAAATTTGATTAACAATAAGGGGCTTGATGTCAGCAGTGCTAGTTGATAGGCCAGTACCAACTAAAAGAAATCCTAGAGTAGTTGATATTGCTACATGAGATGAACGGAATGATGTAGGTAGAGGGATAATTTTGTTAGCTTTGTCAAATGCTCTCTTTAATGCATGCTGTTCTGAGTCCTACATAGCGAAGAGACTATGGGATGAATTGGATAGGAAATATTATACAGAAGATCAAGGTCTTGAGAGATATTATGTATCTAAATTCCTAAAATATTAGATGGTTAAAGGTAAGTTTGCGACTAAACAGACTTAAGAGCTACAATTGATTATTCACTCACTCTATGAAGCATATAAGGAGCTTCCTCAGATGTTCCAAGTAATGTTAGTGATAAAAAAATTTTCTAAATCTTGGGAGGACTTTGGTATGTCTCTTAAACACAAGACAGAGAAAATTTCTCTTAACGATCTAATGAAATAAATATCCACTGAAGAGTAGCATAGGACGAATAGTCATACTATACTTATGAAGTCCAATGTCCATGTGGTGATTACTGAACAAAAAAACAATAATCAAAGGAATGTGTGGGTTAATTCTAACTTAAAAAATATAAACAAGACAAAGGGTAAGTCCAAAAAGAAACCAAAGGCAGACAAACCTTATTGGAATTATGGTCAAGTTGGGTATTAGGCTAAGGATTGTCCATCCAAGAAGTCCAAAGTCAAATAAGGATCAAATTCTAAAGTACAATTCAACGTTGTGGTAGAAAATTCTAGGCAAATAGAAGCAGATTTGAGTATACATCCTGCTGAGGTTTATACCGTTGAGGTTGGGATTGACATCACTACTACTAATGCTGAAGAAAAGTATATTTTTGTTAACCTAAAAGTCATTACTATTTATGAGTCACTTCAATGACTGGTTGATACTGGAGCAAATGTGCACATTTGTAATGATCAATTACTTTTTGTATCTTACCAATCAATTGAAGGAAAAACTATGAGAATGGGGAACTCAACTGCAGCTACTGTGTTGGGTATTGGACGCATAGACTTGAAGTTTCCTTTAGGGCATATTCTTTCTCTTCATAAGGTGCAGCGTGTTCCAACAATTTATAGGAAAATTCTTAATGGTTCATATTTAGTTAGGAAGGGTTATGAGTTTACTTTAAAATGTAATAAAGTAGTGATTATGCACTACAATACTTTTGTTGGCAAAGGTTATTTGACAGATAGTTTATTTAAATTAAGAGTTGAACCACTTACTTCTGATTTGAATAAAGCTTCTTCTGTTAAGAATTCTGTTTATCCTATAGTCCATACTATTGAATCTACTGATATTTGTTGGACATTCAAATTTAAATTAGATTAAAAGAATGATGAATTTAGAGTTCCTAATCATACTATTGATAAGAAAAACAAATGTCAAGTGTATGCGGAAGCTAAAACAACCAGGAAAGTCTATCATTCAATTGAGAGGAATTCAGAAATACTTGATTTAGTTCACACAGACATTTGTGAGTTCAATAGCTTGTTGACTAGGGATCATAAGAAATACTTCATTACTTTTATTGATGATTGTAGTATATATTGCCATGTTTGTTTACTTAAACATAAAGATAAAACATTTGAAAAGTTTCTCATATTTAAAAATGAAGGTGAAACTCAAACTGGTGTAAAACTTAAAAGGTTAAAATTTAATAGAGGTGGAGAGTATGGGTCTAATCCATTTGTTGAATATTGCTAAAGTGATAGCATAAGTCATGAGGAGACACCCTTTTATTTTCCACAGTCAAATGGGATTACTGAACGGAAAAATTGAACTTTTAAAGATATGGTTAACAGTATGAATTTGAATTTTGGATTACCTAAATATATGCGGGGTGAGGATTTTAATACGGCTTGCCATATTCTGAATAGAGTCCCTTACAAACATAAAGAGTTACCTCTATTTGAAGTCTAGAAATGTAGGAAACCTAAATTAAAATATTTATGTGTATAGGGTTGTCTTGCAAAAGTTCTAATCCCTAAACATATGAGGAAAGATTAGGACTAAAGACTATTGATGTCATCTTTATTAGTTATGTGAAAACTGTCTGCGCTATAAGGTTTTTAGTAGTTAAGTCTAAAATATTTGGTATGGATGTTAACACAATTGTTCAATACTGTGATTCCATATCTTTTGAGGATGTGTTTCCTATGAAAACTAGTTTGCCTCAAGATGTTTCTACTTTGGATTTAGCCTTACCATCTAGTTCTATTTCTAATCACATAGAAATGGTAAGAGAGGTGGGGTAGGTCTAAGTAGTTCCAACACTTAAACAGAGGAATTGAAAGAAACTAGAAGGAGTAAGAGAGCTATGGTAGTCAAGGACTTTGAAAGTGACTTTGTCACTTACAATGTTGAGGATGAACATTTAACCTTTCAAAAAGCTATGACTTCCTTAGAAGAAGAGCATTGGAAAGGAGCTATTGAAAGCGAGATGAATTGTATTGTCTCTAATGGGACACGAGAATTGGTTCATCTCCCTTTTGGGTTGACTACAATTAGATACAAATGGATTTTTAAGAAGAAACTCAAACCAGATGGAACCACTGATACCACTGATAGGTATAAGGTTAGATTAGTTGCCAAGGGGTTTAGACAAAAAGAGAAAATAGACTATTTTGATACCTATTCTCCCGTTGCTCATTTGACTACAATCTGAGTGCTTTTTGCATTGGCTTCTATATATGGTTTCACTATCCACCAAATAGATGTGAAGACAATTTTTCTTCATGGTGATCTTGAAAAAGAGATATATATGGATTAACTTGAGGGATTTGTAGCTAAGAGAAATAAACGAAAAGTTTGTAAACTTGTTAAGTCTCTATATGGTCTAAAATAAATACCCAAACAATGGCATGAAAAGTTTGATAAAACTATTTTATCCTTTGGCTTCATAATAAATGAGAATGACAAGTGTGTTTACTACAAGGTTAAGGATAATTCATGTAACACCCCACTACCTACGTACCTTATTAGGGCTAGGGATGTTGCCCCTTCCACAGGATAAGGGGTCTTTATAACTAGCACTAAAAAAAGAAAAAAAAAGATATAATTCAAAATTAAACTTACTTCAACCTAAGCAATACATGAACAAGTTCCAAAAATGAACAAATATCTGCTAACGTCTCTCAAATGAAAGACATAGGAAAAGAATTAAGTCCTCAAAACATAGGTAATCTCTACTCAATAACCTTCATAGCAGGACTGACCTGAAAACATGGTATAAAAGGTGGTGAGACATAAATCTCAGTAAGTCCGTGTGTGTTTTGAGTGTTTCAGGTAAAACAGTTCATGTATGCAAGTTGATAAGTTTTCCTAAAAGAAAGTGCTGGCAAGCCTCAAATAAATTTCGTAAATGAATAGTGGTGTTTTCGTTTCAAATCATATATGTATACAATAAACACAACCATTCAATAGAGGTAGCCATGGCATCACACTTTGTGCACCACGACAATATAACGTTTAGGATGCCACACTTTGTAAATATTGACATAAGGTAGGTGTACGACCTATCGGGTGAGATACTCCTCTATCTTTACATCTAAACTTATCGGTTGTCCATTCCGAAAACATAGTTTACTTGACTGAACTTGCTTCCTTGGACTGGTACGACCTACAGGACTAGCAACCTATCCAGGAAGGACTCATCCCTTAGAGGTGGCCACCTATTGAGATACTTACCCTAACCCTTCAAAGACTAGTCCTAGTAGTCTACCCTTATTGAGTACTCAACGTTGTGATTGTTCCACTTGGGAAAAGAAAGGTCATACATTGATTCTTTTTGAAATAGCAGTTATGGTTTTCAAAATTCTTGTCAAAGTTGGGTTTTTAAGAAAGTTTAGCATTTTGTATAAATTTACTTGTTCAATTTTAAATGATTTGTTTAACTGAAAAGAAAAGAAAAATTGTCCATAATTGCATTTACAGTACAAATACTCGTGTACAGTGCGTTTGACTTGCCAAGGTAACTTTGGTCTTCAAACAGCTTTATGCAGGAGTTACCTAATCTTTGCTCTTCTTGGGTACAAAAGTCTTCCAAGATAATTCAGGTCAACCTAATCCCGCCTGGGATAAATACAAGGTATAAGACAAACATCCAGATAATACTTGGCTTAAATAAATAATTCTTAGGTCAACTAGCCACAACAATATCTAACCATGATAGCAATGCCTTAAGTTTTAATACTAGTTGATAAAGTATTTTATGAAATAAAATTAGCTTGATAAGTTAAAATAAATATGTGTTATACATAAATAAATAATAAATTATAGTTTTAACTATTTATTTCCAAATAATAAATAACGAGTAATATTGATACTAAATAAAATTAGTAATAAATAATGGACAATAATAATAAATCTTAAATATATTGGTAATAAATAATATTTAAATATTATTATTATAAATAATAAATTATACTTAATTTTAATTAATAAATAATAAATAAAATTAATAATAAATAAATTATGCTTAATTTTAATTAATAAATGATAAATAGTAAGTAACAAATAAAATTAATAATAAATAAATTATAATATAAATAATATTTATGAGCGTACATAAAAGTTTTAGTAAGGCTATCAAATAATAATATTTTAAAAGTCATTTGATATTAATTAATTCTAATATTTTATTATTTATATTTAATAAAAATATTTTATTTATTTACGAATAAAATAACAATATTTTAAATAATCTTCTATTTCAAACCTACTTAACATTTTTCTAATTTTGTAAATTATATTAAATAATAATATTAATTATTGTAATAATAATAATGATAGCAAGAATAATTCTAAAAATAATAAAGGTAGTTCTTACAATGATTTTATTGCTAGAGAAAATCTTTGTACATATTCATACACACAAGGATTCAACAAATAACATGTTAATCCATCCAAAAACATAGACTTGAATTAACATACGCTACAACATGGATAATATTCTACTAGGCATAATATTATCTATGGCTTTATTGAAAAATAATATCATGAAGGCCTAATAAACAACGGTGGCATAATGTCTAACATGCATCAAAACATCCATAAAACTCTTAATCACAATGAACATATAGTGATTCTAAAGCAAAATCCATAAGTCACAACATTCATTCCAATTCTCATGTCTTAAATCCATTCCCTTCACCCACACACATATCCTCAACCCTAATTTATTCAATCAACCTATCAACATCCAAGAGCCTTGGTTTTGAGAATTAAAGAGGAGATTAAGAAAAAAAAAATACTTGATTTGAAGAATGTTTGATGAAAGTTTCGTCTTGCTTAGTGGACATCCTTGAGTGCTTGATGGCTTTAATGATCCAAAGATTGTCCATGGTTATTCATCAACATTTCGGCCAAGAGAGAAAGAGAGAGAGAGAGAAGAGAAGAATATATGGAAGTTGAATAAAAGAAGAAGAACAAGAAGACTGTTCTTATTGTACCTTTGCAGTGTTCTTCGAATCTTTAACAAAAAAGGGTGGTTTGATCTGTTCGAAGGTTCAACTTTATGTGTTTTGGTGTTATAAAGTGCACCAATGAAGAATATAGGTTCAATATTAATGGTTTAGAGAGTTTGGGAGTGATTGGAGATGTTTAAAAGTGATTTTGGCTTGAAGATATATAGTGTGTGTTCTTGGTGTTCTTGAGAGAGTTTGAGACAAAATGAAATTTTGTGTGTGCTTGTGCGAGTGATGGCTGAATGGCTTAGCCTAGGGGGAGCTTTTGGTTATCCAAGAATAAGAGAGAGAATTTCAGATTTTTTCCAAATTCAAATTGAGAGAAAAGTGGAGATGTTCAAGGTATAGGATTGGGTAATGATGTTTGCTCTTGGAAGGTTTCTTGTCCTTCAATGGTGTATGGCTGACCTAGCTATGTTTTAAACAAAGATTGGAGAGTTGTTTCAGGCTTAGGCTAGCTGAAATTAGCTATGGAATGGCAGAGGATTTTCTAGTTTTATCAACTAGCTAAAGGAGTGTTTTAATGAAGCAAAATCTGGAATTTAAATTTGAAGTTTGAACAAGTTTGGATAGAGTGAAGATAGGAGCATTGTGAGGTATGATAATGGAGTCCTATTACTCAAGGTTGGCGGAAAAGCCAAGAGGTTCAGTTCATGGTTGTACAAGGGCCGAAATTTGGTGAAGTTTGTTGAAGAATTTCGGCCTTAGTATGAACAGGCAAAGCTGGACAAAAATTTCTGGAATTGAAGCTTAAGAACACTTGGAATTGAAATTGTTTTGGTGCAGAATTTTTGGTCCACTTTGGAACTATTTTGCAGCTGAAATTTAAGTGTGTTTGAAGGTCCATTAATGGTGGTTTTCTAGCCCTCATCTTGAAGTAGAACAAAGAAAGTTCCAACTGTTCATATATTCTAACGGACATGGCTTGCAAGAATAATGGAGACAAGAATTCTTCTAGAATTCTTTTTAGGACAAGACCAAATGGTCAAAACATTACCACTGTGTCTTCCCTAAGATAACATTACTAGCTTTAAGGAATGTACGGAAAAAGGAACTTCAAACATGGGTTAAGATAAATATGAATAAAACTTAAGTGATGAGATTTGAACTCAAGACCTTAGAGATTAATCACAAAGCTCTAACCACTTGACCACATTAATTTTTGTTCTTATTTTTCTTAACCAAATATTCTTCTTATCTAAGCCTCAAGCCATCTTCGTATTTCGACCTCAAGTAAAATTACCTTTTTACCCTTCTACTCAACAAGCATAAATAAATCATATAACCTATAAACCATAATTCTAAGGCACACAAAATCATTCAAAAGATATATTTTATGCATGATGACATAATATGCATCCCATCACCCTTACTCTAGAATAGGTTTTAAGTGGGGTTATACATCCTCCCATTCTTAGATGAATTTCGTCTCGAAATTCAGCCGTTCCTTTATCTTAAGTCTGGGTATTTCCGCTTCAGCCATTCTTCCATTTCCCACGTATCATCTTGAGTGCCATGATGCTCCCATTGTACTTTTACCATAGGAATCTACTTATTCCGAAGAGTCTTGATACTTTGATCTAAAATTTTCACAGGTTTTTCCACGTAGCTCAAGTCAAGTTGCAAAACTAACGGCTCGTCATTCAAAACATGCCCAGGGTCAGCATTGAACTTCTTCAATTGAGACACATAGAATACATCGTGTATTCCCATCAAACCATCTGGCAAACCCAGTCGATACGCCACCGGTCCAATTTTTTTCGTTATTGAAAAATGTCCTAAATATCTCGGATTCAGCTTTCCACCTTTCGAATGCTTCAAAATTCCTCTACTGGGAGTCAACCTTAAAAACACACTATCTCCTACTTGAAATTCCAACTTCCTTCGCCTATTATCCGCATAACTTTTTTGTCAGCTTTGAGCCGCTTTCAACCTTTCTCCCATCAGCTTCACCTTATTTGCCATTTCCTGAATGCAGACTTCCCCAGACTTGCGTTTGTGGCTATCTTCTGACCAACTCTAGTATAGAGGTACTTGACATTTACGTCCATACAAGGCTTCATATGGGGCCATTCCAATCGATGATTGGTAGCTATTGTTGTAAGCCAATTCCACATACGGTACACATTCAATCCACTTATCCCCGAAATCTAATACGCAAACTCTTAGCACATCTTTTAATATCTGAATAATCCTTTCTTACTGACCATCGGTTTGTGGATGTTTCATCGTACTAAACTTCAGATTAGAACCCACCGATTCATAAAACTTGCCCCAAAATCGGGATGTAAACCTCAGTTCTCGGTCAGACACGATGCTTGAAGGTACTCCATGCAATCTGACTATCTCCCGCACATATGTTTGAGCTAACTTCTCCATTGAATCCCTTATGTTCACCAGCATAAAATGCGTTGACTTGGTCAATCTATCTACCACTACCCATATGGCGTCCTTTTGGGTTCTTGCCATAGGGAGTACGGTAACGAAGTCTATGGTCACCTCTTCCTATTTCCACTCAGGTATCGATAACGGTTGTAATAATCTTGCCGACTTTTTGTGCTCCGCTTTAACTTTCTGATAGGTCAGCCATGTGGAGACATACTTCACCATGTTCTTCTTCATTTTGGGCAACCAATAAACCTTTTTCAAGTCTTGATACATTTTTATCTCTCCTAGATAGATAGCATACTTGCTTTTATGCATCTCGTTCAAAATCTTATCCTTCAGTTGTTACTTATCAGGTACACACAATCGATCTCAGAAATATATCACTCCCGTCTCGTCCTGTTGGAAATCGGTGCCTTGCCGTTTAAGTTCTTTGTCCTTGAAAAGTTGAAACTCTGCATTACTTTACTGAGCTTTGATGATCTCCTGCCACTACAAAAAAATGGGGCAAATGCGATGAAGACAAATACGACGGTAAAAAAACCGTCGCAATTGGTTACTTTATATGACGGTTTTGAAACCGTCGCAATAGATAGACCTAATACGACGGTCTAATGCCAACTGTCATATTTGGTGACTAAATACGACGGTTTATACCAACCGTCACAATAGAGTAGGCCAAATACGTGTTGGATTGTATGCCCTCTTAGACTAGGTTTCTGATGTAAAATCGAATTATTTAATAAAAGAATTTATTTTCAGAAATTATTTGTGAATTTACTTTTTGTTTGTGCACGATTTTCGTTTGGAACAGACCCATTGTGTTTAAATAAGTGATCCATGTGAATGGTGGTCGTTCACAGTAAGGTATGGATCACGGGTTATTTAACACATAAACATTTGTTCTTAACCTATTGATGAGACTGGGAACCTCATCATGTTTAGGTTATTATGTTATGAATTCCAAATGGGGAATGGCTTACCTTTAGCCAGTGGGTAGTCCACTCACTTCATGACATAAGCGTATTTCGAATACGTAGAACATGACCTGTAGTAGTGGTTTCTCAAAGTACTATATGGTAGAAACCTAGACTACTACCGCTACAGCGTGGACTAGTACTCTACGACTTGAGTATAAGTTGGTGGTCTAGCGAAGCTGGAAGCATATACTTTGATTTGATGTAGTTGAGGTTCTATCATAGGGCCAATATACTTGCATGTTGGGTATGTGTGACTAGTTAGTTAAGACAGACTTATACAAGATAGTTTCTACACTATATCGCCCCTTGTGGTTGTCCGAATGGTCTAAATTATCCAGGGCCCTGGGAAACATGACTTGGATGTTTGCTTTAGGGTAGCTCTCTTGGAAAGCGGAAACACACTAGGAAGTCGTGGATCATTGGACTAGAAGCCTAAGGATGGTAGATGTCATTTAGGGGGGTGTTAGTACACTTTTTCCTCTCTAAATGTACGGCGATGTGTAGAGGGGTATTTTAGTCATTTCACCTGTAGGTCGGAGACTTTGCGAATGCAGCATTGTCCTTGGGGTCAATATTTCCTTATGGTGATATTAGAAAATATTTAAAATGCAAAATACAGCGATTTATATAGCAGGGGTATTTTGGTCATTTTAGCAGCCAAGGCGATGTGTCTTTTTGGTCCTCGGGATAGCCCGTAAGTCCTAACTATTTTTGGGTTGAGGAATTGGTCTCAGTTGAAGAGGATTTTATTTTATTTTATTTTATTCAGGAAGTCTAATTTATTATTGGATTGGAATAAAATAAATAAATAAATAAATAAAATAGAAGATGAGAGAAATTAATTATCTAGTTTATTTGGTTAATTAATTATTCAGGGCCTAGGTCCAGTATGAATAATTAAGAAATTAACCTGGGCTTAAACTAGGGGAAATAATTAATGTTTAATTATTTATTGGGTTATTTATATAGGCCCAAGAAATAAATAATTAAAGATTAATTATTATGGTTCATTTGGGCTCATTAATTATTTATTGGGTTACTTATGTAAGCCCAGGAAATAAATAATTAATATTTATTATTTTGGGCCTTTTTGGGTCTAAGAAAAATAATAAATATTTATCTAGCCCAATAGCTTGGACCTTAGGGTTTTTTCCAGATACGGTTAAGAGGAGTTTAAGGTTAGGCCAAACTGTTTCTCAAGATAACATCCGGGTATTTTGAAATCCCGGGGAGATGTTTATCAGAGATTGAGAGACCTAGTTTAGGCTAAATATAAACAACTCTTTGAAAAGGAAAAACCCTAATTTTCATTCCCTAGCCTTACAAGCTTCACGTGAGTCTCTCTCTCAAGGTCTCTCTCCTCCTCTTTGTTTTTCTCCTTGTTCTTTGCTAACTAATAGCGAGCGAACCAAGGAGAATTGAGACCGTTTCTCTTTCCCATTGTGTTCACCAACTAGAGGTTAGGCTGAGAAATATCCCGAGAGCTGGAGAGCTAAGCGTTAATGCAAACAAGGCGAAGTCGAAGGCTAGCGGGTGTTCAACCGGAAGCTCCTTCAAGTGTGCAAAGCGAGGCGATTCCAGCCGTTCATTCTGTTCCTACGCAACCTAGGAGGGTTAAGGAACGCAAAGGTATGATCTTCACGCTTCTGCATGGCCTTTATGGCTCGCGTTTAATTTTTTCTCTCTATTTTTTTTTCCGTCCATGGCTCCCCTGTTTCTGCGTTTTCCTTCAATACGATGGTTCATAGTAACCGTTGCAATAAAGTAGGCTAAATACGACGGTTTAATTTAATCGTCACAATAAAATAGGCCAAATACGACAGTTTATTGTGACCGTTGTAATATAGTAGGCCAAATACGACGGTTTATTTTAACCGTCGCAATAGAGTAGGCTAAATACGACGGTTCATTGTAGCCGTCGCAATAGAGGAGGCCAAATACGGCGGTTTATTGTAACCGTCGTAATAGAGTAGGACAAATACGATGGTTATGTACTAGCCGTCGCAATAGAGTATGCCAAATACGACGGTTTATTTTAACCATCGTTTTTAGTCTAGTTATAATAAAGCATCTCAAAATTATTTTAAATTTTATCTAATTATTTTCAAATTTAGTCACAATACTATTGGTAATTTTTATATTAAATTTAACGGTTGAATCGTTAATTTGATATCTTTATATTTGTAAATACTAAGATATCTTTTTATTTTATATATATTACTGTACAAATGTGATAAAATAAAAAGAATGACCTTCAAATTTGGTCACTAAACTTATTTTAAGTTTATAAATACATGTTTTTGTTTACATCTTAAGTTTTCATATATTGATATTAAAGTGTTTGAAATTCATTTTAATTATTATAATTAGTTATTCTAAGATATATGTATATATATTGTTTATATACAATATAATATATCCTTCTTAGTTAGTGAGTATTAGATTAATATATTATGTAACATAAATAATTTTTTAATTACGAACATACATATATGTGTGTGTATATATATACCTAGGTATAGCATCGTATCTCTTAATTATTACATTTAATTATATATATAGACATTCTATCTATATATTTCGTTAACATTTATGTTAAATTTAAATAATTGTTATGTAATATACATAGGTAGAGTATCCTATCTCTTGATTATTATATTTTCTTTTTCCTTTGTTGCTTTTGTTTGTTATGTATGTATGTATGTATGTATGTATGTATGTATGTATGTATGTATGTATGTATGTATGTATGTATGTATGTATGTATGTATGTATGTATAATAGCTTGTTTGTTAAAAATATTCCTTCAATTTACGTCACTTGCGTTACTTATTTTCATGTGCTAATAATTTTCTAATGGTGATTGAAAAAAAGTTATAAAGAAAATAATTTTCACTTGCATTACTTATTTTCTTTGACTATATCCTAATTCACCAGCATCACTTGCATTATATTATTTTCTTTTCAAAATTCAAATTTTCTTGTACTATTGGATAATGATTTCATGTTCTTAGCTATTAATAAATACTATTGGGTTTTTTTAGTATTTTTAAATTAATTCATTAATTAAAATTTTCGATATTTATATCAATGGTCTCATGTTCTTGCATAGCAACTATTTTCGACATTTATAATAATAATTGTGTACTATTAGATAATGGTTGCCTATTTTATACATTTTCAACATTTTTTTATTATATTTGTCTAATAGTAATCGCTTCCTTTGTCCAAATCTCACCTTCAATTACAATATCTTTTTCTATCTAGTAACCATTCACTTTGTCCAAGAACGCTCCCTTTATGGCTTCTTCTACCTTTCCTCTCCCTCATTTTCTCCACTGACACCTTTCTTGTACTGTGCTTCTTCCTCTATCTTCTTCTTCTTCCTTCTTTAACCACCCACAACAACCTCCCCCACCCCCAAGCCCGCGCTACCCCTCGCCCCTTCCCCCCTCTCCCTGTAGCCCACCATTCCCCTCCTGCCAGCCCCCCTGGCGACCTCACCCCTACCTAGATCTGGGCCTCACCGCATGACCACCCTCCCCCGCAGCCCCCTCCCCACCCCCCACGGTCGCCTACCCCCTCCCCACACTACCCCCCGCCACCCCCGCCCGCCCGCACTACGCCCTGCCACCCCCCAACCCAGATATGGGCATCACCGCGCGACCCCCCCTCCCCCGGTAGCCCCCTCCCTATAGCCCCTTCCCCATTCCACTTTCCTGTCGCCACCCCCCACTCGCCGCCCCCTGCTCGCACGACCACCCCGCCGCTCTCACCTGCCCCCGTAGCCCCTTCCCCCATCCCCTCTCCCCCGTGACCACCCCGCCATGCTGGTCTAGAGGCTTCTCAGTTCATAAACAGTTGGCTTTTCGACAATGGTAAATCTTAGTACAAGAATGTCCTGCAAGAATAGGCCAGTTGACTTCTATTCAGGTAATACATAATTTTCATATTGATGCTGAAAGCTTACTATTTTGGTAGAAAAGCATTGACTCTGAAATTTCTCAATTCTCTATTTTTAATTGGATTACTGCTGAATATGCTCTCTGTATCAGTTGTTTTGGTGGTTTGCTACTGGATAATGAATACCAGACTTTGTTGTTGAAAGTGAAACTGTCTTTTGCTGCTATTTTTACTTCTGTTGTTTTTAAATTCTTAGTCTGATTTGATGAAATTTCAAATTCCAGTAATGATGTCCTTGGAATTGCTGTATATTTCTTGGAATCCTTTTTGTGATCATGTTAATTGTATTTTGAACCGTGTCATAACCTAATACGACGGTATTTTAAACCGTGTCAATAAACCTTCCGACTGATAAAAAACGACCTATTTGTACAATCGTCGTATTTGCCTAATACGACAGTTTGGTAGCCGCTGTCGACCAAAAGCGACGGAACCAAATACGACGGCCTTATAACCGTCGTTTAGGCATCGTATTTTATGCTTATTTTAGTAGTGTGCCTTAGATCCGGTATCAATCTCAAATTACTGGCAATAATCATCTTTTCTTGCACTTCTGTCTTTCTATCCAACACCTCACTGCTTGAATCTCTTGCACTCTCAGCTAGCTATTTTAACTTTACGGCTTAGGGCATCAACAACAACGTTAGCCTTCCCGGGGTGGTAGTTGATAGGACAATGATACTCTTCCAAAAATTCCATCCATCTCCGCTATCTCAAATTCAAGTCCTTCTAGGTGAAAATATACTTCAAGCTCTTGTGGTTGGTGAACACCTCATACTCGGCTCCATACAAGTAATGCCGCCATTTCAAAGAAAATACAATGGCAGCCAGCTCCAAATCATATGTTAGATAATTGACTTCGTGAGGCTTCAACTTCCAAGAGGCATAGGCTATTGCCTTCCTATCCTGCACAAATACCAATTTCAAACCTTGCTTTGAAGCATTAGTATACAAAGCGTAGGGTTGAGCTCCCTTTGGCAAACTCAGCACAGGAGCCGTCATTAACCTCCGCTTCAGCTCTTGGAAACTCTTCTCGCTTTCTCACTCCAGTCAAAGGGTACATTCTTTCTCAACAAATAGGTCATAGGTGATGCTTATGTTGAGAACCCTTTAATAAACCACCTATAATAGCCGGCCAATCCCAAGAAGCTTCTAATCTCAGTGATGTTCTTTAGTTGCTTCCAATCCGAAACTACTTCAACTTTTGCCAGGTCCACCTTGATTCCATTCTTGATCACCACATGGCCAAAGAACGACACATTGTCCAGCCAAAATTTGCACTTGCTAAATTTGGCATAAAGCTTGTGCTCTCTTAGCTTTTCCAATACCAACTTTAGATGCTCTGCATGATTCTCTGGACTCTTGGAGTATATGAGTATATTATCGATGAATACTACCACGAACTTATCTAGGTAGGGTTAGAAAACTTGATGCATCAAATCCGTAAACACCACCGGTTCATTAGTCACTCCAAAGGGCATTACTACGAACTCGTAATGACCATATCTCATGTTGAAGGACGTCTTAGGAATACCCTCCTCCTTTATCCGCACTTGATAATATCCCAGCCTCAAATGCAGTTTGGATTAACAACTGGAGCCCTGCAATTGGTTGAATAGCTCGTCAATTAACGGTAGAGGATATTTATTCTTGAAGATCAGATTGTTCAATCCCCAATAGTCGATACACAACCTCAAAGTCCCGTCCTTCTTCTTCACAAATAACACTGGAACTCCCTAAGGTGACGTCTTAGATCTTATGTAACCTTACTTCACCAAT
>JANUWF010000748.1:0-77534 GCA_026120185.1 Voacanga thouarsii | reverse complement strand
TACACCATCATTTTTGTGAAAGAAAAATTAGTGAAAGAAAGATTAGAGAAAGAATTATGAAAGAAAGAAAGAGAGAAGTTTGAAGAGAAATTCTTGTGCAAAGAATAGTTAGATTTTTCTTAGTGTGTAGTGTGTAAATTTTATTCTAACACTACCCTAATTTTATAACACAAACATCAATTTCTTGCTGTGAAATCCCATTTGTAACAAACTTAAACATTCCTAGACATGCACAGATAAGGACATTTTGAAGAAAAAACTGCTAGTCAACAACGATGTCGTAGCTCACACTTTTCCTATGGACCATATTCGAAACAGGATTTGGTAAGCCAGCTTTCATTTCTAGGTCAGCATCACACAAGCCCCTGAAAGACCAAAGAAGTAAAACCAAGCTTAATAGTAAGAACAACTATAAAATTGTGGTTGAATTCAAAGTAAAACACAAAATCAAATTCAAAATATGTGCATAGAAGACATAAAGTTGATTGGAGAGCACATGTAACAAATATGAGTATTTAAAAGGAAATGCTTTAGAACTTATCATAGACCAGTGAATATAAGAAAAATATTTTATTGAGTAGTTTAATTTTGAAAGTGTACCAAGCTTTATTCAACCTCAGTACATCAGGCAAGATATAATCTTATAAAATACAATTACGGGGAGCAATTTTTTATGGTTCCAAAATGATTGCCACATGTAACTGCAATTAGAAACATCCGCAGGAAGTTTGTAGAAAACAAGAAAAAAACACAGTTGAAGACCAGAGTATATCAAATTCAATGGACTGGCTTGATACACACAGATCAAGAAATGAAGGTGTCAAAATACAAGAAATTCAGAATAAGTTACTGATTCAACCAAGACTCCAACATTTACTAATCCTAAGTCTTTTTATCTAAACGACGTAGCCTTCCTTCATTCAGGGTATTCAACATCTCAGACTATCGGTTTCAAGGTTCAGTGCCTGTTGGAATTTGTAATAACTCAATCAAGCTTGAGGTAATTAAGATAGGAGCAAATTCTTTTCACGGGATTCTTCCTCCAGGACTGGGGAACCGTACTTCATTGGAGGATCTTCTTCTTGCTTCGAATTTTCTTTCTGGTAATTTACCAGACGATTTGCTTCATCTACCCAAATTGGCTAACTTGGATGTCCAGGTTTTCAGGGCAGCTAACTAGGAACAGTGGTAACCTTTCTAACCTTGTTGGATTGGATATTTCTTTTAACCAGATTTTAGGGAATATACCAGATATTTTTCATAGATAAACCTAAAGGATTTCTCTGGTCAATCAAATAACTTCACCCGTGGAATGCCTATGTCCCTAAAAAATCCTCAGACTATTACTTCTCTTCATTTGAGCAACAATTATCTGAGTTGTAGAATTGATCTTAATTGTTTCTTCATGTCATTGTCCTGCACTGCATTTATAGTTTCTAAAATTACTACCTGGCTTAATGTTCCCGGAGGAGCATGTGCGGTGAAAGAGAAGAGGTAGGGCCTTGAAAGATGTAACAAATTAGGTTGGAAAATAACAAAAGAAAATTCAAAAATCATGTAAAATTATTATATTGTTTACCACGATCAAATAAATTTAGACCGTATACAAAACTATTTGAAATTCTTAGATAAAATCTTAATTTTTCAATTCAGTCTTTTAGAAACTTTAAATAAATATAAACTCATTAGATTGATAAAATAAAAAAAAAAAAAAATTAAAAATTATTAAAATAATGTATGATGATAATTTATTTCCCTCTATCACTTTTAGAATATACATTAAGCTTTAGATAAAGATGCGACCAAACTTGAGTTTCATGCCAGTGCACTAGTATTTGGGTTAATATGGTTCCAACACTGAAATAGATTAAATTTTAAATTAATAAAGTTTTATTTATTTTACGTATTTGATAGATGTAAGAAGATTCATTCTTTCATCAATTAGTATATACACGATGCTTATTGTAATTTGTTTTTAATAAATTTCTTAAATTTATAACTTAAGTATACTTTTTTTTTATAATGAATAAACTCGCAATCGTTACTCTAATGTACTTTGTATTTGTCTAAATTTGAAAAATGTAAAATTTTTATATCTCGATTATACAATGTGTGAGGTTATATATATATATATACACACGCTAAAGAATAAAAATTTCACCCTCCATATTTATAATTTTTAAATTTTCTTTCTCTTATCTGTTTTCTCCCTGCACAAATGTTCGTAAAACTTTTTGCATGCTTGCCTTTTGCTCATTAAACCATTTAAATATTTCAATCTTTATTCAAGAAGATGTTAAACCTTCAAATATATCCATCGGCGCACCGAATATATTACACAATCTCCACCTTTTTCCTTTTTCTGTTCGGTTTCTGTTTTACCTTTTGGGTTCTGGCGGCGGTGCGGATTGAGGTGGAAAATTTCCCAGAGCTGACTGTTTGCTAAAGGCACCTTCTCATAGACTTATATACAACTATCTCCAGTTGCAGGCGACGCGATTGGCCTTGGTTGATCACTGAATCTACCTATTCCAATTTCTTTTATGCTCCATCTTCACCACATCTATCATCTTTTTCTTCCAGCTAGGTATTCTAGAGCGGTAACAACATGGCCAATCAAAGGTCGGGTGCTAGCTTTGTCTAGAAGACACATGGCTGCCAAAACAAACTTTCTATATGGGGTACTACCCTTCAAGCAATGGATCAGCCAGCGGTGTGAATTTCTTTCCATCCTTAAAAAAGTGGTTTTGGCTGAAATAATGAAGCCCAGGTGTCTATTAATGAGCTTCCTACGGCCAAATAAATTTCTCACCTAAGAAGCCTTTGATTCACCACGAAGGGAAGGAGACAAATGCTACAACAACAATAACAACAAACTAAGCCTTAATCCCAAGTAACTTGGAGTCGGCTATATAAACCAACGTCAGACACGTGTGGTCATCCACATGAATCCTCTCTCGCCACTTCCTTCTATCGAACGTCATACTATCATCCAAATCTAACAAAGACATATCTCTCTTAATTACCTCTATACTATGTCGTTTTAGGCCTACCTCTACCTCTATCTAACCTATTCTACCTTACTCTCTCCATCGTCCTAACAGGAGTATCCCTCGGTCTTCTATGAACATGTCCAGACCAACGCAGACGACTTTCTTTCATCTTTTTCTCAATAGATGCCACACCCACCTTTTCCCTAATGGTCTCATTTCTAACTCTATCCTTTCTAGTATATCCACACATCCACCTTAACATACGCATCTCAACCACTTTCATTTTTTAAATATGACACCTTTTAGCTGCCCAACATTTCGTACCATATAACAAAGCAGGTCGTACGACTGTCCTGTAAAACTTTCCCTTTAGATTCAATGGTACATTACGATCACAAAGAATACCAGTCGCACTCCTCCATTTCAATCAACCCGCCTTAACTCGGTGTGCAACGTCGCTATCGAGCTCTCCGTCTTTCTGAATAATAGATCCTAGATATCGAAAACAATCAGCTAACGGTATATCTCTACCTTCCAAAGTTACACTCTGAGCTATGTTTCTACTTCCACTAAACTTGCATTCCATATACTCTGTTTTACTCCTACTAATTCTAAAACCCTTGGATTCTAATGTCTGCCGCCATAACTCCAATTTAGCATTTACACCGACTCTAGTCTCATCAATCAACACAATATCATCCGCAAACAACATACTCCATGGCACAACCTCCTATATAGTGCGGGTCAACTCATCCATAACGGCTGCAAAGAGGAAAGGGCTAAGCGCTGATCCTTGATGCACCCCGATATTAATAGAGAACTCTGCAGTCACTCCAGCGCAAGTCCTTACACTTGTACATGCTCCCTCATACATATCTTTAATGAGAATAATATACTTTATTGATACACCTTTCTTGGCCAACACCCACCAAACTACTTCTCTAGGCACCCTGTCATAAGCTTTCTCCAAGTCAATAAATACCATATGGAAATCTTTCTTTCTTTCCCTATAATATTCAATCATCTGTCGTGATAAATGAATTGCCTCCGTAGTGGAATGCCTAGGCATAAAACCAAATTGATTATCTGAAATTTGTATAATGCCCCGTAACCTCTGTTCAATCACTCTCTTCCAAAGCTTCATAGTATGACTTATGAGTTTAATCCCATGGTAATTGGCATAATCTTGAACATCGCCTTTATTCTTGTACAGAGGAATCAGAGTACTCTTCCTCCACTCTGTAGGCATCTTATTAACTTTATATATCTTGTTGAACAGACTTGTCAACCACGTAATACCTATATCTCCTAAACACTTCCAAACCTCGATCGGTATACCATCCGGTCCTACAGCTTTTTTTGGACTCATCCTTTTAAGGGCATCACGGATTTCATACTTCTGAATACGACGAATCCACGCACGGTTAACCTCTTTGTCCGGAATCGCCAGGCTACCTACACTAGGAACTTGGACTTGACTCCCATTGAATAACTTATCAAAATACGATCTCCATCTCTCCTTTATTTCTTCATCCTTAACTAAAACGTTGTGGTTGTCGTCCTTTACACATTTCACTACACCTATATCTCTCGTCTTCTTCTCCCTGTAACGCGCCAGTCTATATATATTCTTCTCTCCGTCTTTGGTATCTAACTTTTCATATAAATCCTTGTAAACTATGGATCTTGCGTTTCTAACAGCTTCTTTAGCTTTTCTTCACACGACCTTGTATTTCTTAAAATTTTCATCACTCCTACACTTTCCTAAGTTTCTATAGCACTCTCTTTTACTCCTTACGGCTTCTTTCACTTCGTTGTTCCACCACGACACGTCCTTGTTGAGAGGTACTTTTCCTTTAGATTCCCCAAGCACTTCCTTAGCTACTGTCCTAATACATTGAGCAATCTTTCTCCACATAGTATCTGGATCCGAATCTATATCAGAAGACCAGTTATCCGCCTCAACTGCCTTATTGACAAAGGCTATTCATTCATCCCCTAAAGCCTCCACCACTTAATCCTAGGGTTAACCCGAAGATTCTGCTGCTTACTCTTTTTCCTAAAATTAAAATCGAGGACCAACAGCCCATGTTGCGTAACTACACTCTCACCTGGAATAACTTTACAATTCGTACAACTACTACGAAACCTACGCCTCATAATAAAAAAGTCTATCTGACTAGCATTTAACCCGCTTCTAAAGGTCATTAAGTGAGAATCTCTCTTCTTAAACCAGGTATTTGCTATGGTCAAATCATAGGCCAAAGCAAAGTTAAGAATAGCAGTTCCTGCTTCGTTTCTAGCTCCGAAACCATGACCTCCATGAACATTCTCAAACCCACTCTTATCAGTACCTACATATCCGTTTAGATCACCACCAATGAAAAGTTTTTCTGCACACGGTACACTCTGAACAATCTCATCTAAATCATCCCAGAACTGTTGCCTAACCGAATCATTGAGTCCCACTTGTGGCGCATACGCACTAATAACAGTAGTAATCTCGCCCCAATTATGATCTTGATGCTCAAAATCCTATCACTCTTCCTCTGTACTTCAACCACATCATCAATAAACTTACGATCAATAATAATCCCGACTCCATTTCTATTCCTAATTCTACCTGAATACCAAAGCTTATAACCCCATGGAGCGACTACTCTCGCCTTCTCACCTACCTACTTGGTTTTCTGAAGACACAAAATGCTAATATTTCTCCTCCACATTACCTCAACTAATTCTGTCAATCTACCGGTCAAAGATCATATATTCCATGTAGCTAAACGAATCCTATCACTATAGACTATCTTTTTTACCCTACACCCTTGCATATTTGACACCGTATCCGGGGATCGACACGGCGCGTTGCTTCCGGGCAACGACCTAGCAACCATCTCATATTTATCACTACACCCGAGTCTAGGAAGTGCAGCGCGTCGCTGAATAGGAAACGCTCCCACGAAGTCAATCGATTGGTTCATGTCATAGATGTGACTGTGCTTTATACTGGCCGTCACAAGCCTACAGAATTAATTAATGAAAGTGGCAAATGCTTCAAGAAACTAACCCAAGAAACAAGAATTTGCTCAAGTGGTCTTGTGTTATCAATGGATCTCCTTCCAGAGCCATAAGATTCTTATACACCAAAATTCTTTGGAGTAGAGCCATAAGATTATGCTTTGTTGCCGTTGGCTTGACGGTTGCCGCTTTGTTATTTATGGAAAGCCAATTTCAGAAAAAATTAAACCTTTCCAAAGTTTTTTATGAATTCTACAGTTGGTTTTTCTCTCCCCAATTAGCCATTGAAAAGGATTTCAATGGACTGCTGTTTCCCCCCGGAGTTGTTACTGGAGGGAGAAGGAAGTACCCATTCTAAGAGCACGACTTGGTGGGCATGTTGCGAATGGAAGCATTCAATCCATTCCATCTAGTTCCCTGTTTAACTAAAAATGCTAACGTATACACATTTCCTGCTTTTTCCTGTCCGTACTCATTATTTGCAAATGAATTTTCTCAATTACCTCATACGTTTCTTAACCCTTGTTAAAATGATAAAAAAAACCTACAATGTGCCAAAAGTCGAGCAGTCAAAAACTCTCGTCTCTTTTCCTCCCGGATTTTGGGATGGGATTGCCCACGAAAAAGACCTCAGCCATTTCTTAAGCAGTTAAGACGAGAGCATGGATTACAACAGCTTCTTTTTAGGGAAAAGCATTGTTTATAAGTGCTACTACCCCTGAACCTGCAGAAAGATTGATGAAATTTACCAGGGTTTAAGATATTCTTTTGCTATTTAAAAATGGGGGTGATCCAATTGCATTGACCTCCATCGGCCAAGAGTGCATAAAAAGATTAGAACAAATTTAAACAACTGCTATTTTCGGCGATATTGTTCCCCCAGGGACTTAAAACAATACAAACCCTCCTTTAATCCATGAAGCAAAGTCAGACACACACAAGAATTGTGGAAGAAACTCCTATTAATTTAACGATAACCTAGCGCTAAATCTCTTCACAGCAACAGGACACGGCCATGTAAAGCCAAAAACCAGGATACCCGGAGCAATATAGCATCTGTTCCAGCTATGGACAATCCCTCTTTCTAAGATTGCCCACAACATCATCCATCAAGGTGAGTGGTACCTAGACAAAAGAAATAGGGCACACACAGATCAGCAAATTAAAGGTTAGCATTTAGAAGTGTCGAATTTTAGTGCTACATGCTACTCGAGTCAACGAGAAAATCTGCACTAAAAAAGATACTCACAAAAAACTGCTCGAAGCCACGGTTTTTGGAATTAAAAGCATCTGAAATAATGCAACCAAGACGTTCCTTTATATTCTCCAACATTCTCATGTTTACGTCTGATGCATCGTTGTCCTCTAACAGACATGGCAATGCATTGCGCATCCCGTTCAAATTGATAAGCTCATTTGCAGCTCTCTTCTCTATACGGTATGCAGTTTTCCATTGGTTTAAGATCTCTTTGCAAGCCTCCAGAGCACTACAAACTCCACTGTCAACCTCCGCTGGTTTGTAGGAAAATATCCTTCCCCGGACGTCAAAATAACAGAATGTCCCATTCCGCCGTGGTAACCCACAGAGTATATACGACTCTGAAATACCTTTCCCTCTGAACCAAGATCTCATAGCATTTTTTATTCCAAGCTGATTTATTAATGAAGAAAGAAATAATGTCTTTTAGAATCAATAAAGAAAATAACAGTCTGCAAAGAAGCAAGCAGGCACCTTCAAGGAATTTGCCTAATGATTAATAGAAATACAAGGAAAACCAAATTCTAGTTCATACAAGCAAGTGGGAAGTAATAGAGCAAAGTATACTGGTTCTAAAATAAGTCAACAAGTATGCAATGTCTCATGAAACTCCAGGATTCCAATCTTCCACAAACCCCAGAGAAAAAAAAAGAAAAAAAAAACGAGACAGGAGTGGCTTAGGAGGGGGGGTGGGGTTGGACGCTGACCAAGCACACAGTGATTGAATTTTTCCAGCAAAAACCACAAACCTTAATTTAATATCAGATTTTGCCCCAGGCAAAACATATTGTCCAACAACAAGACTGAATGCGTTACTCCTAAGTTCCTTCAAAACACAAGATAGCAGAGAGAGGTTCCATTCTGCTCAGTGCTCTACAAGGAACACGGTATAAGCACTAATTCTACTAAGCATATCTTCCAAGTTAAATGATTGTTAAAATCCCTCTTATATGTCCAGAGGAAATGGAGGACGATTGCCACTCAATAAATGAAACAAATATGATTCTTCCAGAAAAATCAGAAGCGATGAACCAAAAGGAAACCATTCATAAGTTTTATATAAAGGAAGCAAGACGATTAAAAGAATGAATAAACTCATGAAATTCCGTAACTGTCGAATTGCAAGATAGGTGTATATCCTAAAACAAAGATTATATCCTCTTCCCTCCTATATAAAATGAAGGTCATCATTTTTACTTTTGGGATAGCATCCCCAACCTGAAAACAGATATAATTTCTAATCTACATTTACTTCATCACCCTCAACAAAAACGAAAAAACATGTGGAACTATCCTCAAATGAAGCATAAATGGAGTCACTCGTAGTCAATTAAGGAGGGAAGTAATAGAAGAAACATATTGGAGAAAAGGAAGCAGACAAGATTGGAAGGATGGAAATACTAACTTCTCCAGAGCAGTTGGCCACAAAACGCACAAGAGATTCAGAAGGATATAAAATAAGTCGGTGGCGTTTCCAGGATGCATCAATTATTTCCCTTGACCACAGTCTGGCAATGAGATCTTGATCAACAGGAGTAACATCATTCAGGACCAACACCTCATCCACCATCTGAGAGACGATTCTGAATGTTTCCAATATCTGGCCGCAGTACAAAGGTAACCAAAAGATCAACTTTTGGCTAGACAAACAGTTTAGAAGAAACATTGGCAATAATCTCACCTTTCTGCGCAACCGAAGTATATTACAATCATGATCCTCAGAGGATACCCTTTCAGTTGCAGCTTCCTTCCTTGGGCATTGCATCTCTACACATTCGCAAGACTCAGTGTTGAGATCACACACCTCAGCAGCAGAAGTCAAGATGATCAGCGTATTGGAGAGCTCATATGGCTTTCCCTCCTTATCTCTTACCTTTCCTTGCGTCAGCAAGTCATTCAGAAGCTCAGCAGCATATTTATGCTCTTCCACATTTTCAATCATAAGAACACAAAATGTTTTCATCTTAACAACCTCAAGCACCTTTTCACATAATGCATCGTGTTTGTACCTGCATTTTCATGCTTGGCCCAGGTGAGTTTTCTGAGTAGACAAGCAAATCAACCCAAAAGAAGAAATTGACAGAAACAAGAATTGCAGAAAATTGGAGTAATGAGTTAAACTGCATTTTTAATTGCACACGGCGTATTAACAAGCCCTCAGATGGTTACCTGTGTTCCTCACAATCCACGCTTGAGTGTAGTATATTATCATACAACTTAAAGCTAAATCGGACCAATCGGTCCTAACTACCATAAATCTCTACAGCAAGAGATTCAGCAAGCTCAACCACGCCAAATGTAGAAGCAGGCAGGAAAAGAAAGGACGCAAGAGGTGAAGATCCACATTTTCGAGCCCTCGGAATAACACAGGCTATTTTCTCAATGACATGATCCTGACCAACCACCCTCCTCGCCAATCTGTCTCGGAGACCATCAACTGGCGGTTGAAATGAATTTAGGAGCCAAGAGGCTGGCATGCCAATGCCAATGATCGCAACCTGTAGAGGCCCATCCATGACCATAAGAGCTTTGCGGAAGAAAACCCAATAATTTTGTAGTTCGTTACGCAGAGAGGTGTCAAAAGAAAGAAAATGAAGAAACAGAAGCCCTAGAAACCAAAAATAAAACCCCGTATACCTTAGCAACCATGTGGGGAGTGACAGTTAGGCGCTGCCTAATGATGGCCGGAATGTTTGCCTTGTACTCGTTTACAAGGGTCTGGATGCCCTGTATTTCAACAAGACGGTCATCTTTACTGTTCTGGGAATTAAGAATCTCACATATATGCTCCTGGATTTTTATTAACGTATCCATTCTTCTGGTGTTTTCTCTCCAGGTAGACAGAGCTACAAAACTATCTACACAACTACCCCACGAATCCCTCAGAAACTTGTGTTCCTTTTCAACCTGCAAAAATAGTCGTCAAAAACACATAAGTGTGTACAAGGTATAGAGGCAAAAGATAAAGCCAGTAAAGTATCAAGCACTTACTAGAGTCAGATAATTGTGAGCAGATTGGGATGTCTCTTTGCTGACCTCGCATAACTCAATAAAATTGCGTCACAGCAGGTATCCATCGGTATCGATGCGCATCAATTCTGCATCTATTTCAAAATCATATTGCAATCGAGAAATGGTTTTCAGCAGCAGTGAAAGGACCTGAAGCTGCAGTTCCTTGTGGATAGAGTCTTCCGTGTCTGCTTTGAAATCAGCTCTACCTGCGAATACTAAACAGAAAGATGCATATTGATCAAACAAACAAGAAAGAGATGAACTATAACAGAAGGAAAATGGAAGGGGTGGGGTGCAAAAAACGTGAGCTGACCACCAAAGTATCTCAAAACAATGCTGCATGCCAGATCCATGGCATCAGTTTGAATCTCAACTGAGTGTAAATGCTCCATAAGCTTAACCCGTTCCAATAATTCGGGCCTGCTTTTTCCCATCGCCTCCTCTAGAGCATAATAGTTCGGTGAATTCTATACCATCAAAATAAAAAAGAGCTTATGTCAGTACAAAACGAAAAGGGTCATAGAGTAACAAAATATATATATAATTCTGGTGATTTTACGTCTCTGGGTAATCTTTTTTAAATCCTAATTTTGGAGGCAGACAAAACCACCAATGTTCAAATCACTGGATCATCATCTTTTAAACCCTATTCTGAAGCATCCACAAGCACCAACTTTGTTGCACCCAACCAGTTGCATTACAAGTAAACACATAACGCAGCAAGGGGAAAATTAGTAAGGAGAATTTTTCAAAATCCTAGGCAGATGGAGGAATGGAAAGACAGTAACGACTCTATTATTACCCCCTTAAGCCGTATGTAAATCCAAAAACAAGTACAGAAAAAGACGGTTGAGGCGAAATTATCACAAAATAAGCATAAATATCATGCTAAAAATTGCAAGAGAACGGAAAATCTGGGGAGAGTAATGTACGCAATTTTACCACAGGAAGGATAACCTTAGGCAAGGAAAAACTACCTCCGGCCGCCGGAACTCGCCGGAGCGATGCTGTAAATCGACGTCAGTCATGTCGGAGATATTTGCTCAACCTCCGTAATTCTTCAATTCGCGCGCAACAAATAGAAATAAGTATAATTTAATCGCAATCCGAATCCATGTATCAATCGTGCTCTAACCTCTTTCTCTTCGATTTGTTTTTTAGTTGGAGGTCAATTGTGCCCTTGAAAAGGGCAACTCCCTCTCACGCGCGGTTTCGTTGGATTATGATTTCTGTCAATTCCTTTAAAAAATCACGTGACTTACGCGTGAGAATCACAAACATATAAGAGTAATATTTTAAATTAATTTTTAAAAATATATAATTATCTCAATTAAATTCTTCAAAATGATTATTTTGATATTTTTTTATATTTATAGAGAATAAATTGAGTAAAGTACTTTTAAAAAATTTGATTGAGATAATTATATTTTTTTCTTTTTCAACTTTTTTAAAATTTTAGTAATTCATATTTATCTTTTAGGAAATGTTTTTTTCTTTTTTCTTAAGCTCATAAGATTTTTTTTTCCCTCTTTTTCCTTTCAATAATTTATCTAACTCAATTTTTTTCTCAACAATATTTTTTACTCGTATATTTTAGCTCATATAAATTTTTTTCTTTTTTACTTTATTGGAATTCTTTTAATCTCTAATATTTTCTTAATAATTTTTTATCCTATTTTTTTAGCTCATAAAAAATTTTTCTTCCTTCCTCTTTCTTATAATTCATCTAACCAATATTTTTTTCATTGATGATATGTTTTTTTCCTTTTCTTCTGACTCATATAAATTTTTTTCTTTTTTTTCATTTCTTGTAATTTGTATAATTCATATTTTTTCTCAAAAATATTTTTTTCTCATTTTTTAGCTCATAAAAATTTTTTCTCTTTTCTCTTCGAGGATATATATTTTTCTTGTTTATTTTGACTCATATTTTTGAGGTGATAAAATGTTATATGAACCAAAAAAATGAGAAAAACATATGTTTTCGGGGAAAAAATGAGTTAGATGAATTATAATAAAGGAGAAAGAGAAAAAGTTTTATGAGTTAAAAGACATGAAAAAATATAAATTATACAAAACAATAAAGGGAAAGAGAACAAATTTTTATGAGTTAAAAGAAATGAGAAAAAATATGAATTATAGAAATTACAAGAAATAAGAAATAGAGAAAATTTTATACTAGCCAAAAGAAAAGGAAAAAATATCTTCAAGGAAAAAAATATTAGTTAGAAGAATTCCAAGAAAGTAAAAAACCAAAAAAATTATATGAGTTAAAATAAACAGAAAAAAATATATATCATTGAGAAAAAAAAAATGAGTTAGATAAATTATAAGAAAGGGATAAGAAAAAAAATTTATGATCCTAAAAAAAAGAAAAAGCATATCCTCAAAAATAACTATGAATTTTTAAAATTGTAAAAAATGTAAAAAAGGAGGAAAAATATATAATTGTCTCAATCAAATCCTTTAAAAATTATTTTACTCAATTTAATCTCAACAAATATAAAAAGAGTATCAAAGTAGTCCTTCGATTTCCTAAAAGACTACTTTGATATGCTTTTTATATTTATATGAATTAAATTGAGTAAAGTAATTTTTAAATGACTTAATTGAGACAATTGTATATTTTTGAGAACCAATTTGAAAATTATCCATCATATTATATTTTCTAAGGCAAAATACGTCACTCGTTCTTAAACTTTCACAAATTTTTATTTTCATTCGTAAATTTTAAAATGTGTTATTTTAGTTCTCGAACATTTGAAACACCTAAAAAATAGCACATTTATCAATTAAAACTATTAAATGCTCACGAAAGTTCATCATCAAGCTCCCATGTGACCTATTTTATGAGTATTTTCATCCACATATAACCCTTACAATGTGACGCTAAGTTTTCTTCTAATTCTTACGAAGTAACTTCTGTATATGGCAGAAAAAATTGTTGTAACTTGTGCGCCTCTCACTTCTTCTTTCATTTTTTTTTTAAATTCATTTCTCCTTTCAAATATATTCCTCATTTCTATAGAAACGCTAAGAAAATTGCTATCTATTGAGAACTAAATCTAATTTTTTTCCTCTTCTTTATGTCTAGACTTTGTTTATTAAATAGTAAAATCTGTGATTTTTGTTATATGGTGGATTGGAAAATGTGCGAAAGAATAATTTCAAAATTATTGAGAAACATAAAAAGTATGGAGTCAGATCTTGAAATTAATATTAATAATATGAAGAAATTCGAAGAGAAGATAGTGAGATTAAAATTAAATAATAATATTTTGAAAGTAGAAAATGGGAGAATGAGGGTTAAAATCTAGTAGCTTTTTATTGTACTTGGACTTTTATTATTGAAAGAGTTATTTTTAGGTGTTATAAATGTTCGAAGACTAAAATTATATATTTTAAAGTTTAAAAATAAAAATGAAAATTTAAAAAAGTTTAAGAGTATTTTGCTCTATTTTCTAACAAAAGATTCCACGACTTGAGAATTATATGTGAATGGTATTTTTCTTAAGAAAAGACAGGAACAAGAATTATATTTTTAACCACTTCACTTGTATTTTTCCCTTTTATTGTATTAGAAAAATATGTGAATTATATTTTAATTTCACTCAATAATAATTTTTTATTTACCTAACTTTTTATGAATCTTATATTTTAAATGTGAAGTGGGAATTGTCTTTGTATATTATTTAAGTAATTTTTAATTTTTCTTTTCATCTTCCTAACTTTCACAAGTAATAGTATATATTTAATGAAGGATTGTGTATCTCATTATGGATGATTCTTATCTCATTAACACCTTTCTATCTATTTTTTTTTTTTTTACATTCCAAATTCATTTCGTCATCATAAAAAATTTAGACATTTTATTATAATATTTTATTTTTATTTATGAATATTATTGATAAGTTTTTCTTTTTCCCCACCAATAAGTGTTGCCTTCTCTTTTTCCTAACCTTACACGACCTTCTAAAACTGCTGAAATTATTCAGATCAAAAAATCAAAGTAACTCTAAAAATCATGAATACCTAAAATAATGTCAAATTACAATAAAACAATTAATACATCATTGTTCAAGAAAAAGAAAACAGAGTAAAAGAAAGCATTCATAGACAAGCCTCCTTCTTCTTCCTTTGAAGACCTTCTTGCACAATCTTCCTTGAATTGAAGAATTCCTCCTTTGATTTGAGTGATTTTCTGTTATGATCTATGAATTCCCCCCTTTTTCCTTGTGTTTTCTATCTATTTATAGGCTTAGGAAGTGCCTAAATTCGTTGGTGTAGGGTTTTTGGCCGATTAGAAGTAGAAAAATATTAAAATTCTGCAGATTGTCAAAAAACGTGTGCAAAAATCGAGGCACCGCCTCAACATCAGGGCACAGCCGACGCCGCCTATAGCCTCACAGCCGGTGCCGGTTGTGATATGTTTCTCTATTCGTTCGTCGATTTTTTTTTTATTTCCGTGCAACCCTTCCAGAATGCAGCTGGCACCGCCTCTAGACTCCTAGTCGGTGCCGGTTTGGTTCTGTTCAGCTTTGTTCCAACGATTTTTTTGCTTCGAAGTGCGTGTCAGCAGCACGTGGCCAGTTCCTCTGGCCTGTCTGGCGCTGCCTCTGTTATGGTTTGTGACGTTTTTGTCTCATTTTACCCCTAAAATCTGAAATAATACATAAAATACCTTTCCAAGGGTAAAATCTCAAATATGAAGGAATATGACTAGTTATTAAACAAAATGTATCATAAAATAGCCTCAAATAACTAAGAAAAATATGACTAATTTAGGCCCTATCAATTTGATTAGAGAAATTATTGATAGAAAAGATATAAAGAGAGAGAGAGTTTCCACTAATCAGAACATAGTTGATCCGCTTACAGAGACATTATCCAAAAGAAACATGATAGTCATATTCAATCATTCATATTAGATACGTGAATGATTGGATCTAGTGCAAGTAAGAGATTGTTAATATTGTGCCCTAGAGCAAATTATTTGTACAATGTATTTTTACACTTTATTAATAAAAGACATTATTTATCTTTTAATTTAATTAATCATTTCGTGTATATGCATTAAATTAGTAGATAAAGTCTCAAACACATAATATAGTGTTAAGAAAATCATGATAGAGATTAAGCGGTGGTTCTCCAATCTGTTAATGAGATAAGACATCATTAACGCACAAAGACTAGCAAGTGTTATACTTCTTGATTAGATCAAGTTGTAGTTCTCATATCCGTAAGTATTGTAATACTCAAAATTAACATGTGGATACTAGTTAAATGAACAAGTTCATTGGATGACTTAACTATGAGATAGTCACATGGATAACTATTTAGTACCAATGATAGAATATCATTATAACAAATGTGCAAGTATTATTAGATTTGAAATTTCCAAGGTACTTTATTTACTAGGCGTTGTATTTTGATTCTAATATTTGGAATCTCATCAGGACAGCCTATAGGATGGATATTAGATACAACATAAAATAAACGAATAGTTGAGAGGGTCAATAAAGAATTCATCACTCCTAATAGCAGGGGTGTATACCTCATGACCACTTGTATGGAATCATTATCCGAGAAGTCTTTGGCCAAGGCCACTATGTATTGAAAATAATTTCAAATGATACACATATTGGGTAATAGATTCCTAGATCAAGTATTAATAAATTTGGACTAGAACTAATTATATCTAGTAGGAATTGGTACTAATTCCGTACTCTAAACCGAATAAGATAGAGTATGATGAAAAGAGTTTATTGCACTGTCATTTTGTTATTGAAAGATTCATGTTAAACCACTTAAATTTATGGACTGAGGAGGATAAACTTGGCTACTCCGAAAGATGAGTATGCTATGTCGATGGCAGATATGTTGGTGGATTCCACTGCAGGTAACCAGTTTTTAAGTTTCATGGATAGCTATTCAGGGTATAACCAGATGTTCATAGCTAAGGAGGATACACACAAAACAGCATTCCGTTGCCCAGGGTCCATCGGTTTGTTCGAGTGGGTAGTTATGCCATTTGGTTTGAAGAACGCTGAGGCCACTTTTCAGCGAGCTATGAACCTCATCTTTCATGATCTTATCGGCAGCACAATGGAGGTCTACATAGATGATTTGGTCGTAAAGTCCTCCGATTTCTTACAACATTTGACTGATTTGGACCAGGCGTTCCTCCGAATGCGCAAACACCATTTGAAGATCAATCCCGCTAAGTGTGCATTTGGAGTGACCGCTGGGAATTTTCTTGGTTTTTTAGTGCATCAGAGGGGAATTGAAATAGATCAGAACAAAGCCAGAGATATTTTACAAGCGAGACCTCCTCAGACGAAGAAGGAGCTTCAGAGTTTCTTGGGAAAGATAAATTTCCTACGACGTTTTTTGGCAAATTCTGCAGGTAAACAGAAGACATTTTCCTCTTTATTAAGATTAAAGTTGTCTCAAGATTTTATTTGGTAGTCTGAGCATCAGGAACCGTTTGAGCAGATAAAGACAGCTTTATCACATCCACCGGTGTTAGCACCTCCCCATAACCGGTCTCCCATGAAGCTATACATTTCAGCTGCGCAAGAATCCATCGGCAGCCTATTAGCTCAGGACGACCAACAAGGATTTGAAAGAGCAGTATACTATCTTAGTTGAAATCTATCGGACACAGAGACCAGGTACACCCCCATTGAAAAATTGTGTTTATCTTTCCACTATGCATGCACAAAGTTAGAACATTACTTGTTATTTAGGGAAGTACATGTTTTATGTAAGGTAGATTTAGTCAAATTCTTGCTGAATCGCCCTCTGTTAAATGGACGGCTCATGAAATGGGCAGTCAAATTACATACTTTTTCCCTAACTCATGTGCCGTTAAGGGCAGTCAAAGGACAGGCTATTGCGGATTTTTTAGCCGAACACCCTTCGTTGGAAGTACCACAGGATGTGCCACAAATAGAGGGAAGCATAACACAGAGATACATTTCTTTGAAACCTTGGGTTTTGCGGTTTGATGGCTCAAGCACCCAACAAAAGGCCGGCGTTGGGTTGGTTATCGAATCTCCAAGTGGACACCAGGGTAAGATCCACTTTAAGCTGGAAAAAGGAACAACCAATAATCAGGCGGAATATGATGCCCTTTTGTTAGGACTACGGATTCTGAGGGCATTGGAGGTCCAAGTAGTCAAAATTTTAGGAGATTCTCAGGTGGTTGTCAGACAGGTATTAGGAGATTATAAATGTGCTAA
Source organism: Voacanga thouarsii (assembly GCA_026120185.1). Classification (NCBI taxonomy): domain Eukaryota; kingdom Viridiplantae; phylum Streptophyta; class Magnoliopsida; order Gentianales; family Apocynaceae; genus Voacanga; species Voacanga thouarsii. The sequence goes on along the minus strand of JANUWF010000748.1, from coordinate 60,009 downwards.
CCCATTTCTGTTAGACAGGTTGCAGGAAGTAACAAGGTTACTTCAGCATTTTCAGGATGTTGTTCTGGTTCATGTTCCCAGATCAGAAAATCAAGAGACTAATGATCTAGCTCAGAGGGCCTCAGTTTTTAAGAAAGCCGTAATGTGCCAACAGATAGCGGAGACGGCATATCAGGATGATTGGTGACATGAGATTGTTTCTTACTTACGAGACCCGACTGGCCAAACGTCTCGCGACTTAAGACGGAAGGCCCCCAACTTTACCTTGATAAACAATGATCTGTTCTGACGGAGTCACACTAGGATTCTTTTAAAGTGTCTCTCAAAAGAAGAAGCATTGCGGGCTATGGCGGAAGTACATGAAGGGCTATGCGGAGCGCTTCAGGCAGGCCCAAAACTGAAATGAACACTTCAGCGTCATAGTTTCTTTTGGCCATCAATGACCACAGATTGTAATGCTTATACAATGGGCTGTGAAGCCTGCCAAAAGCATGGCCCTCTATTACACACTCATTCCACGGAATTGCATCCGATTATTAAACCATAGCCTTTCCGCGGATGGGCTCTGGATATTATCAGAAAGATTTATCCACCTTCAGCAAAAAGACACACATTCATACTGGCAGTCAACGAATTACTTCACCAAGTGGGTGGAGGCGCAACCATTGATCAAGGTGACACAAACGGCAGTCATCAACTTTCTTCGACAGAGCATTCTCTTCCGTTTCGGAATCCCAGAGACAGTGACAACGGACCAAGGAACGATGTTTACAGGGGATCAGGTACGAAACTTTCTAACCCAATTCAAAGTTAAGTTGCTTCACTCTTCTCCTTATTATGCACAGGCTAATGGACAAGCAGAAGCAACGAATAAAACTTTAATCAGCATAATTCGCAAGGCAGTAGAAGACAATCCGAGGAGGTGGCATGAGACATTACAAGAAGTATTATGGGCCCATCGAAATGCTGCTAAGACTGCTACTGGCTTTACCCCATTTAGACTAACTTACGGGCAGGATGTTGTGTTACCTGTGGAGTTATCGTTACAATCAGCACGGATAGCCTATCAGCATGGTCTAACGACTGAAGAATATCAGACAGCGTTGGCCCGGAGTTTAGATCAAGTTGAGGAAGAACGCTAGATTGCCTTGGAGAACATAAAACGACACAAGGAAAAGGTAGCCAGGGCGTACAATCGGAAAGTCCGCGAAAGAAGCTTTCAAGAAGGGGACATAGTATGGAAGACTATTTTGCCCCTGGCACCAAAAGATCCGAGGTATGGCAAGTAGTCTGCATCATGGGAAGGTCCATACTTAATAACTCAAGTTTTTTATGGAGGGGCTTATCGCCTGATGACGCCCGACGGAAAAGAAGCAGGCAAGGCGATTAACGGTAAGTTCTTAAAACATTATTATCCGGCGTTTTGGGAAGGAACTAATATATAAAAGTAAAAAAAAATAATAAATAAATAAAATTTGACCAGAAAGTTCTGTTAAAAGAATTCTGATGTATTGATAAGCTGATCACAAGAGGCCGATCAGATAGCCATAAGCATCATTACCAGAAGGGATCAGTTATCATCAGCGGGGAAGTTAGGCAGCAGTATTGACAGATAAGGAACAATCACTAGCCGATTAGGGTCTTCTAATTCGAAATCTTGGCTAGCCACCATGGCAGTTTCGTTGGCTGCGGGTCAGGAACCGGAAGCTTTGCCTCGGCCGTCTCGGGCTCAGTCTCTGTTTCCTTCTTGGGGGTAGGTCTACTTTACCGATAGGTGTCTTTGGAGCCTCTGTTTCGACCGTCGGGATGACAGTTTCTTCAATTTGAGTTTCGGAAGGACCAGCTCCGTCAATGGTTGAAGGATGAAGAACCTTGTTCAGTTTGGCCACAAAGCGGTCCCACCCGGACTTCATCTCATTCAGCAGAACGGTTGAGCTTGTTAGTTCAGCTTCGAGAAATTCCTCTTCCGCTTCTAGCATTAGTCGTTCGTCATTATACTTGAGGTTGGCGTCATCAATGGCTTTGACTGTTTCCTGGAGCCCTTTTTCTGATTTAAGCCGCTGCTCTAAGGCCTTTTTCTCATAGTCAAATTCTTCCTGGAGTTCCAATAACCAACGCTCGAGCTGTTCAATCTTCCCTACTCTCTCCGTAATATCAACTCGCAAAAGCGTAAAACGATTAATGGATTCCCGGCGGTCCCTCTCTGTGAATGCTGTATTTTCTCGTTGCAGTTTCAGAAGCTCTAACTGATCATGGGCTTCATCTCGATGATGTTATGTGTTTAAGAGTAAACGTCCGGTGAAGCACATTTGTCCCAGGCACCCAATTGCCAAGTCCCGAAGCGTAGGGGGCATATCTGGATCGCCTGATTGTACAATCCGCAAAAGGGTGTGACTCACATTATCAAGGGCGGATTTCTTAGTAGGCAAAGAGGTCTCGATGAGGCCATCAAAAAAGTCCAGCGCTGAGGTTAACGTCGTCATCGGCAAAGGAACCGCAGCTTCTTCAGTTCCCTGGTTGGGGTGAGGTAGAGTTGTGTCTGTAACAGCGGCCACTGGTTCTTTTTCAGGCCTTGGCAGAACAGGGGATGGACTTTGTGGAGCCGGTGCCTCAGCCGACGGAAGGGCTGCCGCTGGTGGGAAAGTCGATACGACAGCCGTTGAAAGAGGAGTCGTAGCCTCCACCGATGAGGTATTTGTCATCGGAAGAATAGTTCTTTCAGCTGCCCTTTCGGCTAGAGATCGGAGCGGGATGTCTTCCTCTGAGTCAGAGGAAGTGTCGATGATAACGGAATGACCTATCCCTTGTTTACGCTTCTGCAGAAAAGATTAAATTGGAAGTTAGACAAATTGAATATTGGAGAAGCCGAGCAAAACAAAAATCGACAGAAGCAAACCTTGGAAATGGGAGGAGTCGGTGTCTCATGCTTCCTTTTTGATCGCCGGAGTAGGGACGGGATCTCTACCTCTTCTTCCTCTTCCTCCGGGACGGCGGGGGTAGCAGCAGCAGTTTTCTACACCAAGGAAGTATGTAAGGCCGATATTATTATAAGACTTACAGGGTGTTTTACCTGTTTTCCCTTCTTAGCAGATGATGTCTCAAGCAACATGGTGGTCGGCCCAAAAATTCGCAAAAGCCAGACACCTACGAGGTCGAAAAATAGGGCCCCACTCAGCAGTCTACACCATGAATTGAAGTTAGGAGAAGTCTCCAACACCACTTGGAAGGGCTTGAAGTCAAAGGACAGCAGGATGGCCTGAGTACTATCGGCTAAAGTTTGTACATCCTCAGCCGATAGCACCGGCCTCACAGAGAAGGAAGAAACGTGCCCCGGGTATGCAAGGATATCTTGTATCAGCCCAAATTAGCGAGAGAAGCAATGGTGATTGTACCTCTCACAGGAAGTCTTAGCACTCCGGGCTCCAGGCTTGACCCCCAGAAGAATTTCTCGAGGGTACAGAATTCGGGCCCATGAAGTCTCTTGTGTTACTTCAGAGCTTTCCGATAGACCCTTCAACCAGAGGGGGCCTTCTTGGCGAACAACATACGGAAAGAAGATAGCAACATGGAAGTCTCGATATTGGTATAGGTACGAGACGATGGTTTCGGCAAAGGCAGTGTTCAGGGGGACCTGCAACGGCCGATAGCCGGTCGTTTGTTCAGAAGGGCTCACGTGGGCTCCTGTGATTCGGCTGACACCAAAGTTGGGCAGGTACTGGTACAGCCAAAGTTGGGCAATCCAGAGCGGGCCCCCAAGGTTGGTCGGATCCTCTCCAGCAAAAAGGGCAGTCATCAGCTGGTTAATGGTACGGTAGACCAGGGCGAGGACCAGAAAAGCAAGGTCGCAACGCCTTTTGCTTCGTAAGAAGGCCGATACGTAGTATCGGTACTCGTTGCTAACACAAGTAGAATGGGAGCAGATAATGTACTTACATAACCAAAGTCATAGGAAGGACGCTTGCTCTTGATTTGAAGGAGTGTCATCCACCCCTCTCTGAGCGGCAATGAAGTTACCGTAGGAAGAAGAGGCATTGTCCAGACAGGCCTCAACGGCTGGTAGGTTGTCTTCATCATGGGGCCTCGGAATCTCGTCGTCATCGCATCGAAAGCCGAGGATGGTGCAGATGTCAAGGACGGTAGGGAAAAACATCTCGTGCGAAAAGATGAAGCCATTAATCGCCGAAGACCAAAAGGGAAGAACGGTGGCGAACAGGTTGCGGTCAAACGCCATCTCGAAGTCAGCCATCATGATGGCGTCCGAAATTTCCCACTGTGCCCAAATGGCCCCAAATCAGGTATAGCAGCGGTCCCGCCATTCTCTGTAATTCTTAAGCCTGCAGGGCCAATGACGGAAGGAGGTGGGGAGATTAGCGGTTGTAAAGGTATTCTATTGAAGAGGAAAGGTAAAATCGGCGGGCAAAACAAACCGCAAGTGTTCAGCGGTAACTTCTGTAGGTAAAAGACGAGGGTCCAAGGTAAACAGGTTAGCATCAGCTTGGATTGGGGACAAGTTATTCTTATCAATGGGGGTTGCCATCATAGTTTGTTCTTTTTACTGAGGGGAAAATTCACACATCACAAGGAACAATCGCAAGAAGATAAAGGATCGATGAATCATTTAAGCAGTAGAATTCCGAAGAAAGTAGAAGTCATAGGAAGTGAGGAGTTCCGATTGGGGACCACTGTTATTTATAAGGGAATTTAAAATTGAGCCGTTCACTGGTTCCAAAGCCGAGGTGTCACAAATGTTCCACAACGTTCGGGACGTTTCGTTTTTGTCAGAAAAGGAACGGCTGCCATTAATGACTGTACGATTCACATCATTTCACTGACTCGCGGTCGCTGAAACAACGGGACTCGGGGGGGCAAGTGTTGACGTCAGTTGTGCCGAGCCAACGCAACGGTTACTTTGAGCTGGTGGCGATCCGATAAGTTTTGACGAGCCGATAAAGTCAACATTTCAAGCAGCCGATGGTCATGGTCAACATCGGCATCACGAAGCCGATAAGAAGAAAAACAAATTCCTGATCTTTCGGCCAAGAATTCTGCACGACCGTTGGGAGCATTTTTTCGCCGAAAGAAACTCCACGATCTGTTAGTAGCTCGATTGCAGCAAGTATAAAATGGGAGCATTGCCCAGAACCGAGGAGGCATCATCAACCAACAACATTCAATTTCAATTTTTTTCGCTTTATTGTCATTTACAGCTTTTTAGTTTAGGATTTCAATTTCTTACAGCTTTCTTACCGCTTTGTTACAACTTTCCCTTTACAGCTTTATTTCCAACTTTATTTCCAGTTTTCTTTACAACTTTCCGTTCTTCTTTCAAAGTTTGGATCTTTTATGTACTTCCTTTGAAGCAAATCAATACAAGTATATGTTTATTATCCCTAAAAGTCCTTCCATTGTGCATTTTTAACTGACTTTCTTGAACCCTTTCTATAGTAAGTTCAAGGAACCCGATCCCTGATTCAAAAAAGATCTGATACCATTTTCTGTTTCACCATATCGGATCGTTTGTATTTATCGGAAGAATAGCCGATACCTGGTTACATCAGCTCGTTATTTTGAAAGCAACAAGGGCAAACTTGAATTTCGAAATAATTCGAGGGTCACCGAAATAGTTTGCCCAACAAAATTTTAGTTTCATTATCTATGTTGTAAAATTTTATATTGTAATTTTTTTTGGGGTTAAGTTGGATCAATATTATTCAGTAGAACAAGTTATATAATAGATAACAAGATCCATGATAACGAAAAACAAAATTATACCCCAAACAGAGATGGGTATCATATAACTATAGTGGAAAGAAAAATAAACATACAAAAAACTAATCCCTAATATCATGGCGGCATCCACAACCACCAACAACATGAATCCATATTCCGCTAGTCCTTTAAACAACAGGTCGGAAGGCCATGGACGAATCAACGATCTTGAGGCATGCCTAGAGAGAAAAGGAGAGTCATAAAGCAAGAGCCCACCACCATGGGTAAACACACAACGAAGGAACAACTCCAGTAGATGCCGGCCACAAGAAAAAACACGTCACAGAGGAAGGAATCATTACAAAAGACTACTAGTGTCATTCTCTCTCTAGCTTTTTCTTCTCTGCCCACCACATCGTCTTCTTCGCTGTCTCTGGTGGAGCTGGCCAGATCCAAACTCTAGTTCCCTCCGAAGCTTCGTTTCTGGCTAAAGCTTTCGCATTTTTTTACTATTCTTCTTCCTCCACACTTTTTGTTGCTCAAACTTTGTACTCATATATAAGGACACTAAAATTTTGGGGTTTTGACCAGAATGGGTCAAAAACCCATTTTCCATGCATTAATGGGGGCGAAATTCGTGGGCGCGGCACAGAGGGGATACCTCGCGTTTTCGAAACGCGAGGTACACCGGTTCCTCGCGTTTCGGAAACGCGAGGTATTCTCTCTGACAAGTTCTGAATGAGCCGCAGAATTTGCGGCCGAAAATATCACCTCGTGTTTTCTAAACGCGAGGTGTACCTTTTTTTTTAATTTCTTTTATTTTGTGAGTTTTTGTTTTATTTTTTATGAAGTTACAAATTTTTATTAAAAGAAATTCATATTTTTTAAATAACACAAAATTATATATAAATTTAAATAATACACAATTATAATTTATATTTGACCATAATAATATACGTATTTTTATCATAATTAATTTTATTTATAATGAAGTTGAAAAATAATTATTTTTTACGGTTAATTTTATTTATATTAAAATTTAAAATAAATTTTTATTTTTAATTTAAATTGAATTAATTTATAGTTAATTCAATTTTAATATAAATATTTTGATTTTGATTTTTTTTTAATTTTAATATTTCTATTAAATATAATTAAATATTTAGCTAATTTAAATACTAAATAAATTTAAATAATTAATTTATAATATTTAATTGTTGAAGAAAATTATAAAAATATAAATTCTCAACTATCTAAATACACTAAAATTATAGTGTTAACTATTTAAATAGTATTTAAATTTAAATCTCAACTATATAAATTTTATAATCCACTTAAATTTCATAATTCAAATAATTTATAATTTAATTGAACTCGAATAATGTGTGAAATGTTACAGTTTTAAAAAAATTATATTATATTTGTCTTTAAAATTTTTTTATTATTTTTATTAAATGGCCAAAATAAATCGAACTTATTGTTCTCTCTATAATTTTTAAATATAAATTATATAGCACATGTACACTAGCTTTTCACGAGGTCTCTTTTTTTTTTAATTTCTTTTTTCTTGTATTATGCATTTTATTATTTTGCGACTTTTTCTTCTCATTTTTTATGAAGTTACAAATTTTTATTAAAAGGAATTAATATTTTCTAAATAACACAATTAATATTTTTTAAATTTAAATAATGCACAATTAAATTTTTTTAATTTAAATTTGACCATAACATTTAATGTACGTATTTTTACCACAATTAATTTTATTTATAATGATTTTGGAAAAATTTTATTTTTATAGCTAATTTTATTTATATTGAAATTTGAAAAAAAATATTTTCAATTTAAAATTGAATTAATTTATAGTTAATTTAAATATTTAATTTAATAATTAGCCTATTTAACGATATTTTTAAATATTTAATTTTAACTATAAATTATTGAATTAATTTAAATAACGATATTGTAACTAAAAATATTGATAAATAAATTAATAATATTAATATTTAAATATTAAATAACGATAATATTTATAAATTTATATTTAATTTAACTATAAATTTTAAGGATATTTTATTTAATTAAAATATTGAGTTGACAATATTTTAAATATTTAACTAAATCGAACTTATTGTTTTCTCTATAATTTTTAAATATAGATTATATAGAAAATTGGATAACGACATTTTATTAATGCTACTTTGACTTTAAATTTTAATGTAAATATGACTGTTAATGAAATGTAATTCATAATTTCATTCACATTTAATTATCTTACTTGAGCTATTTGGTATTTGCTAATTTATTGTATATATATTTTAATATCGGTTGAGTTGAGTTTTTAACATTGTCCCCAAATCTTTTGTGATTTTATGATATTAATAGGTTATCATGCATGATTGGGAAGACATGAACTTTAAAACGCAATACAAACAATAAATAATAAACTTTATTACACATGAAATAATCTAAAAAAAATGATGAAAACTAGTCCCGCAATAAAATCCTCGACGGTTTCTTGGAGGTTGAACTCGTCTTCGAGGCTGTTCTTGTTGTTGTTGTTCTTCGGGTGGTTCTTCTGGTTGTACTGCATCTTGTTCCTCATAATGGTGGGATGGATCGGGAATATCTATAGAATGCCTGTGCGGTATCTGAGACCGTCCAGTAGATGGGCCGGCAGCAAATTCATCGACTGAAGATAGGTATCTAGTATCGAAGACTAGGTGCTGCGGAGTAATAAAATCAGCTTGCCTATCTTCAACTGCTGCACCGATGTCCACCGTCGTAAGCAAGAGTCCATTGCTCTTTCGGAATCAAATCCAACCATGCCTTCGCTTGGGGACTTAACAAATTAATTTCTTCCATAATCTTCAAAAATTTACGCTTTTTGCTTTGATCCCCAACTGCGTACATCAACTTCTTTAACTCATGCATTTTGAACTTGCTATTGAAGTTACTCCGAACATGTCTAAGACAAAATCTATGCACTGTCATTGGCTCCTGCTAAAGGGGTAGTCGATGAACTGCATTTACAATCCCAATGTGTCTGTCAGATATTAAACAAACTTTTCGATCATTTAACACATGTTCTCTTAGTAAGGACAAAAACCATCCCCAACTGTCATTCGTTTCTTCGTCAACGACTGCAAATGCTAGGGGCAATATATGGTTATTGGCATCTTGACCAACTGCTGTTAAAAGTTTTCCCCTGTATATACCCCTCAAGAATGTGCCGTTAACGCTGACCACCGGTTTCATATGAACAAATGCATCAATACAGGGTCCGAACGCCCAGAAAACATATCCAAAAGTCTTGGCTCTATTGTTGTCCATAGGTAAGAAGTACCACGCCACGACGGTACCAGGATTCGCATCTTGTAAGGCTAGCATATATCGCGGTAGTTGTGCGAACGAAGAAGACCAATCCCCATAGATCATCTCAATAGCATGCCTGCGTGCATTCCATCCTTTCCTGTACGACGGGGTAAAGTGCAATGTGTTATGAACATGACTATTTATTTCGCTGACTTTTATCTCCGGATTATCATGAATCATTGACATGATGTGTTTCGTCATGAATTTCGCACTCATGTTTCGATGGTTCCTGTTGACTGTCCGCACTAAACAAATGTGCTCTCCATGCCATCGAGTAATTTGCCACAAGCCACAACCTTTCTTTTTCCGTGCACGGATCCGCCAATAACATGGATGTTGTGGAGTTGAATTTTTACACTCGGCAACCCAGTATGAACTCTTACTTTCTACCACTATAAACTCACGATCGAGCCTAATAAACCACGACCGAACAGCCCATAGCAACTCATTCTTATCCCTGAACCACATGCCAATCCTTAAGTCATTATTGGATTTTGACCATAAATCCATCCCTCGACCTGGATCCATGCCATCAGCTTCGTTTTCCATTTCTTGTGTTGTATCTAACCGGTCAAGATAGATTGAATATGGTGGATCGTACAAACGGACCGGTTCAGATGATCTATTTGCAGGTTGTTGCAATACAGAAGGACCGGGAATATCTTCTTCGGGATTGCCATCCCCCTCGTCCTCATCGGGTGAATCATCCGCGGTAGGCCCATCAATGTCTGACGTAGGTCCTAACCCGTCCACAGTCGCCTCCGGAGTACCTACCCAATTACGCTCTCGAGCTACCTAATCATCAACTAGAGTTACATCCAATGGAATACCAATTTCAGCTGTTGAAAATAATTGATGGCTCGTATGTACTTGAACGGATTAAATCCTATCATGAAGTTGAGGCATACCAAACCCAGTAGAAGTCGACATGAAGTATTGATTGCTAGGTCTAGCGACTGGGGTATCCAAAATTGATGTACTGAAAAGTAGTTGGAAAGTCTCATTTCCAATCTGCGGAGGATTGCTGGCTACAGTTGCTGGAAAATTTAAATCGAAGTTAGGCATGCTGACAGGAACAGTTGAGTTCAGTAATGCAGTAAACGATTCAGTGATAGGAGTTGGGATATTATGCTCAGGAAGAGTTGTTGCTATTGCATTCGGAATCTGAAGGATCTCATGGTGAACATGCAGATCAATAGGTTGTCCCCTCACGGTAGATGCATAGTACCACATATTTTCCATATCATCATCATCTGTTATAGCAGCGGTTGTAGACCTCGTCCCAGTACTAGTAATAGTGTCCTCCCTCATTGTGATTTGCAACTTCACAGTAGACGTGTCCAATCCTCGAATAGCACATATTTTGTTGACTAAACCTCCAAAACTAACTCGATTTCGAACAATCAATGCCTTGCGATATGGACCATTAAAAAAATCGCCGTGTGGAGTGCGCATAATTTCACAATCCCAATATAACCGTAGTCTTACAGGTTCTTCTAATGACATTGTGTCTAAATAAATGATGTAGGATTTTTCTATTCAAAAGATAGAACATGTTACAACTTTGAATTAATATATGAAGCAATATATTATAATCAGTACAAATCTATCTCAAATAACTAAAATATTTGATATATGCAAAAATGAGTATTTAATATATTCCACACTAATTATTACATATTATAAAACTTACTAAGATAATTAAGATTAATTATTCAAGAAGTTAACATATATTTAATTTAAAATCCCAAAATCCCCAAAGCTCAAGGTTTTCTTATTCTGGAAAATCTTTTCATGCTATTCAAATGATATGTAAATTATCATGCTAAAAAAAATGTAAATAATAATTTTCACGCTATATGAATGTATTATCAAAAAAATATTAAATAGACTATTCAAATGATATGTAACTTTTATGCTAAAAAAAATATGTAAATTTTCAAGCTAAAAAAATATGTAAATAATAATTTTTATACTATTCGAATGTATTTTAAAAAAATACATAAAAAGATATTCAAATGATGTGTAAATTTTCATACTAAAAAAAATGTAAATAATAATTTTCATGCTATATGAATGTATTTTAACAAAAATATTAAATAGACTATTCAAATGATATGTAAATTTTTATGCTAAAAAATATATATATATTTTCATGCTAAAAAAATATGTAAATAATAATTTTCATGCTATATGAATATATTTAAATAAAATATTAAATACACAATTCAAATGATATGTAAATTTTCATGCTAAAAAATATGTATATAATATTTTTCATGCTATACGAATGTATTTAAAAAAATATAAAATAGACCATTCAAATGATATGTAAATTTTTATGCTAAAAAAAATATGTAAATTTTCATGCTAAAAATAGATGTAAATAATAATTTCCATACTATACGAATATATTTTTTTAAAAAAATATTAAATAGACTATTCAAATGATATGTAATTTTTCATGCTAAAAAAAGATGTAAATAATAATTTCCATACTATACGAATATATTTTTTTAAAAAAATATTAAATAGACTATTCAAATGATATGTAAATTTTCATGTTAAAAAAATATGTAAATAATACACAGTTTATAGACGTTTTAAATATTTACACAATCTATACACGGTCTAAAATCTATGTAAATATTTACAAAGTATAATTAAAATACACAGTCTATACATGTTTTAAACAATTAAATTAAATAGCTAATTCAGCTATACAATTTAATTATAAATACATAATTCAACATATATCACATCATCATAAAAAAATAAGTCACACAAGAATTTAACAAATAATATCTTTATTATAAAATTTACACAATCTATACACTACGATCTATGTAAATATTTACAAAGTATAATTAAAATACACAGTCTATACACGTTTTAAACAATTAAATTAAAAAACAAATTCAACTATACAATTTAATTATAAATACATAATTCAACATATATCACATCATCATAAAAAAATAAATCACACAAGAATTTAACAAATAATATCTTTATTATAATATTTAAAGAAGAAAAACCTGTAAAATAATATATGTCAATGTATACATGCTCCCGCAAATACTTTTTCAGGCTTCCTCTCGTGCAAAATTTCTTCACACCCACAGCAAAATCTTCAGCAAAATTTATTCACACCTGCCCGCAGCAAAATTTTCACCGGTGCCAACGAAATGGAAAAAACAGAAGCAGAGAATAGAGAGGAATGAGAAGAATAGATGAAGAATGGATATGCGGCTTTGTGTATATGTATATATATAGGCGAAAGAAAGTGGTTCTGTGTGCATGTGAATTTCGGTCAAAAATTGGAAAAGAAACGGTCGCAAATTCACGTGCTAAAAATTGCAAAATATTTGGTCAACAAACGCTGCCCGGTTGAAAAGCTGAAGACCTCGCGTTTCGAAAACACGAGGTCTTCAGCTTTTTCAGCCTGGTTGTCAGCGACCCATGTGGCTGCTGGCAAAAGGAAATCTCCCGTTTTCGAAACTTCGACAAGTGATTCATGATCGAAACATCGAAAAAGAAGATTTTTGTGGTTTACTTCATAAAGGAATGATATCACAAAAAAGCTTAAAGAAGAAAGGAATTTTACTCAAGATCAGAATTCCTTTCCTGCCGAAGTTATGTAAATGGTTCACAAAGAAGAAAGGGGAATAAATTTGACAATGTGCTCTACATATGAAATATGATTTGGGCTTAGCATCCTTCTATGTGGGTATGAGAAATGGGCATTCTGAACATTGTTTTGGACGCAATGAAACCTCTGTAAACCTTAGACCATTTAGAAAAATTGGGCCTAGAAAAATTAGAATGCGACTTAATTGAACGGCCAAGCCAAGAGAGACAGATGCTACACCAAAGGACCAGAGCTTTGCGAACAAGTTCGTGTAGCCAATTAGTCTGCCAAGTCATAAAAAATAGGAGAACAAAAACAACGGAGACGAGAAATATTGTCATCCCTTTGTAATTCTTGAGATGTAAAATAGAGTTGATGTGGACTATGGGTCTATAGATAATATTTTATACATAAGAAAAATCATTTGCATAGTTTCACTTAAAGGTGAAAAGAAGTCCAAAACAGTTTTCTTTAAAGGGAGGGGAAAAAAAAGCAACCCAATTACACATTTATCTCTTTTAGAGTTGCTTAATGATTTTTGCCTTAAAAGTCGATTTCTTTACATTTATTAATAATACATCATGTAACTACAAAAAAAAGTAGCAAGTAAATTAAAATGCTTCGTTATTTAAAAACAAATCAAATATGAAGAGTTATTTTTTATTATGTTTTACCTCTGTCATTTGAAAGTTGAACAATTTTAATTATTTTTTAGTAATAAAATATTTTAGCTTATCATTTTAGATATTTTCAATCAAACCCTTTGAACAAGAATTTAACTTATCTCTTCATCATTAGAAAAATAAGAAAAAAAGAGTACATAATTGAAACTAAAATCAACTTTAGATTAAAATTAAAAATAAACGTCCACACTTAGGTTGTGATATAATAATTCAAAAGCTAAAATACATTATCTCACAGTATCTCTTTATCCAAGTACATACCTAACATGCATTAATGCCAACCTCAGTTTGATTATTGCCGATTTCTAGAGGTAGACAATCTGATAACTTCCCTTGGAGAAGTGTCTGTTCGCAGCAGAGGGAGCCACATATGTCTATTTAGTTTCCTACTCATCTGCTGGAAATCACATCATCGACAAAATTACACACGCACACAAAGAAACATAGCTACTCAGGTGTGCAAATTCTGGAACACAGCAGGAATTCTACAGCCGGGTAAGAGCCCGAGATCAATGTATGAGTTTTTCCCAGATATGAATCAAGTTTGAGACACAGAAAGCATCTTCAAAGGGAGGAAAAAACGATCCAGCTTCCAAGGGCAGCTTAGAAGTTAGAACTAGAAAGAATCTTTCAAATTCAAAATAAAAATTTTTGGAGAAGTCGTTTCAACATTTTCTTTTCATAACAGATCAGATTGGAACAGATGGGAGTGCCTGGGTTTTTGTAAGCAAGCATTGGGCACCCATCTAGCACATTTATATGCAAGCTTTGACCCCTGATCATATCTCCGTAAACAGCATGAAGCATCATAAAAGCCCTTTTAAGATGAGATTCTTAATTATGCATCATTTATACACTGGCTCTATGACAAAAATGTTCAGCAATTTCACAACTTACCTCCCTTCAAGAGCAGTTAGGGAATTCAAAGTTTCAAGAAAATACAAATCACCTCAAGACACCAGTGAAGACGAACCAGAATATGATTTGAAGCAACAAAAATCTCTGACAACAAAGGCAGTAAATAAAAGTAGAAGGAAATAGCCTAAGGTTACAATCATTCATAAACCTCTCTTTTCCTGCTTAAGGACCACAGTAAATCAGAGTACTATTGATTGCAGCCAATAGTCCACGCAGTTCGTGGAAATTGCAGATCACTAATCATCAACTGCAGAAGTATATATGCTCTCTTCTAGCTCTAATAAACCACTAAATCATCACATTCATGAAAACAAAGTCCTTATAACACTTGCACATAAATTTTTATATTCCTACCAAGTGGAAAAGAAGATATCAAAGAGTTTGGTTACAGAAACCATTCAGCCATTCTCTGGAAACACTTGTCCAAACACCAATGTCTCCGTGCATGGCAATACAGCAAGTAGCAACACAGAGATGAGTATCAAAGTTGAATTCTATAGCCTTTATTCGTCCCTACCACTAAACAGCTTTATTAAATCAAAAGGATCAAAGAAAATGATTCAGCTCAGTTTCAGTTCACCAACAGAGGATACATGAGACAGCAATTAAGAATTGCAGACATCATCTGAAATTGAATGATAATCAAATAATCATTAGGGAACCACAATAAGAATACAATGTACGGCCACTATCACAAAGAGAAAGCAGAAATACTGCATCAAAAGAAGTTCTATCAAATTTTGAAATTCAATAACCAGGTATATTGGAATTCATTTTTTTGTGACAATGCTACTGGCGATAAACAAACAACTTGAAGAGGATATCATGTCTCTTTGCAGAGGAGACAAGACTGCATG
The DNA here is from genome assembly GCA_026120185.1 of Voacanga thouarsii. Classification (NCBI taxonomy): domain Eukaryota; kingdom Viridiplantae; phylum Streptophyta; class Magnoliopsida; order Gentianales; family Apocynaceae; genus Voacanga; species Voacanga thouarsii. Next base: position 44,838 of record JANUWF010000748.1, on the reverse strand, counting down.
CTAGATGTAATGTATTCATCTGTATATTCTGATGTTGCATCTATTACACAGATAGGATATGAAGCAGGTGTATGATACAAGTTCCAATCCTGCTTATTGATATGATTTAACTTTTGAAGTCCTGATCTATATGGCTATCTATGCTCCAAATATAGTTTTCTGAGTCTAACGGGAGATGATCAGCTCAGAATCAAAGTTTAGCGGCACAGACAGACTTAAAGGGGGAGTAGGGGGAATAAATGGAAGAGAAGAAAGCAAATTTAGCATGTCTCATGTATAAAATTCACTGGTTAAGTGCCTGAAATCTTGTTGTCTGGTAAGAGCTTACCTTTATTCACAAAAAGAGTTCACCTGATTCTTAGAAACTAAACAAGAAAAGTCGCCCAAGTGTCTCCTTATAATAACCAGACTGATTAACTTATAGCTTTCCAAATTAAATATTTAACAATCAACTCAAATAAACCAGTTGCTACTTCTCCATACAGCAATGTAAATTTGATAAATGTGCCCGATTGAAAGCATCTGCAAAGGTTTCTAAAGTGTAAATGTTAGCATAACCAAGAAACCAGTTACGTAAGTGCTGGTGCATCACTTCTCCTAAGATTGTAAGAACCATCAGAGGACCTAAGTCATTGTCTGACTTCTTGGAGTTGGGAATTTCACCTTGTTTACTTATGCAACACTATCCAGTCACTGCCACTGTCACAAAAACCTTCCTCATCACCGAACCCTTGTTTCTTATTCATAGAGTTACTTGCCCACTTAAAAGTGACATAAGCATTCCCTTCTTACCCTAATTTGACCTCTTTCTTATAATACCAAAGAAAAGTAGCCAAGAAGTTAGAGACATATGACAATGAAGGCCTCACTGAATTAATTGAAAGTATCACCTACCTGTATAAAATAGCAAAACTCTGGTGAAATCAATGCTCCCACATTAAATAACTATAACAGGTTTGTAGTGATTAATAAGCTAAGGGACAGTGAAGCAGCCGCCCAAAGAGTAGAATAAAATTCAAGAAAAGGCTAAATAATATCCGGTAGAAGAACATTCAATGCTTTTAAAACAAAAGATTGAGAACTCACCGCTGACTTGTCTCTCACTTATTGTAAGTTACTATGTGACTTATTCTAAAAACTTGATTATATTAGGCTTGTTTTGGAGTCAGAATTGCTCGGACACAGTGCATCTCAAAGATTACCAAACAATATTATAGCTTATCATCTTTGATGATTAAAACCATATTTCACAGACAAGTTGAGCAGTGAAATTATAATGTGAACAAAATAAATTCAGTTATGCAAGACTTAAAAAAAATGCTAAATTGGAAACAAATGGAACCCTCTGACTGAGAATCAGTAAGCTCTAGACGGCATGAAACAGAATAAACGCACCTTTGGATGCATGTATGACTGAGAATCAGTAAGCTGTCTTCAGCAAGGACAAAAGGCTGATTGGGTTCCAATTGATAAGTTCAGGTTTGGAAAAGGATTTATAAAGAATTGATCTTGTATAAATTGGTTAATTTTAATAAAATTGTTCAAGGAAAGAAATAATTAGTGGAAGACCCAAAATTTTTAATTTTAATCAAGTTTTCTTTAATTTTATGAAGCAAAACTTGAAGATGAGTTTTAAAATACTCAAAAAGCAACCCTCCAGGTGGACTACACTGAGAATTTGAATTATTTAACTGAGGGTGTCCAAACAAGTACCATGTGTAAGGTTATGGATTAGATATCCTGTCGAATCAGACACAAAAGCCTACCTAAACAATAAACAGTAGACAGAAGTAAACATAGCAGCACCTAAGTTTAGAATGATGAGCTTCAACAAATTAATCAATGAAAATAGGCACCTCAAATTCACTTCCTATAAAACCAAGCCCACACTATCGGTTCTAATTCAATTCATGCCATATCTAAAACCATCATTCCCTAGGTTCTCCCCGTTTCAAGTGCAGCCACGAATCACACTTCAGAAGTGATGCATCAAGGAATCACCAAGTGAACACAGAACCAAAAACCAATAATAGAATATAAAGAAACTTCAGTTGAGAACTCCTCGGAGAAAAATTCATTGAATTTTTATACATGAACAACTTTTCTCAGCTGACTTTCAGCATTGAAAAATTCAATTTAAGAGGGAAATTCAAGAACAGGTGAAAGAAATTGGCATGAGAAGAACACCTGGGAAATGAAGGAGATAAAAGTCTCATGGACTAAACGTCGTCCCCGGGCTTCTTCGGCTTGCGATATTTTTCTTCGACTTCCTTGGCCCGAAAGAGGAATTCGTTCGCAACCTTCTTAATATTGGGGATGCCATAATTCTGGGCTATGTAGATCCCGCATACTGTGCCCGCTAGGAATGAGAAACTGCTCCTTATAATACCCATCACTACTCTTCTCGATCTCTTCTTCTCTTTCTTCCCCCACACCGTTGTTGGGGAAAGAATTAGAGTACTGGAAAGAAAAACCGATTTTCGACGCTATTTTTTATATGATCTTCTAGAATGTTCTAAAAAAACCTGTCTGTGATAGACAGTTTGGGTGGCGGACTAGCGGAGCGCGGTGGCGGGAAATTAGTTGTTAATGGAACCTGCAGTATTACTCTCTGTAGACCGGATCAGTCAGCCGGTCAGCACCAGTGATGAACCCGAAATTTAAAAAAAAAAAAGAAAAGGAAAGTCAAGAAAATAATTAGCTTAGAAAGTGGTCTATCCACCGAAACCATCCCAACTAAGTAGAGATTTTTATGCATTTCTGTTATAAAAAAGAAAAAAAAAAAGAAGAGATTTTTATGCATTTAACTTTTCTTTATTTATGTGTTGGGAATGAGATTTCGATTCAGCTCAAGCTCCTATTTAGTAAAAGTGTATTTTACCTCATTAAATTATAATTTTTTATTTTTTTTATAAGATGAAAAATGGTGTAACATTCTTTATTTATTTGTGTAAGTAATATGAATAGAGTGGTGTATTATATATCATATTTCCTTTTTTAATTATATATGGTAAAAATTGAATATAAATAGATGCTAAGAGTTTTTATTTAATAAAATAAGAAGAACTTTTATCAAATATATTATTCATGAAGAGATTTAGAGGGTAGTATTCGTCTCTAAAAATTTTTATAAATTATTTATCTATATTGAAAAATATAATTTTTTAAAAAAATATGTATAAAAATTTGACGTCTTATACTTTTAATTTTTAAAATAATTTATAATACCATCCTCTATGTTTTATCTTTTCATAACTTGCCCCTTCTCCCTCTTTGATAGTATTACATAAATACTATGTAGTATTATGTTTTGGAAGCCTTCCTCTTATTCCACTCGTCTAAAAATGTTTATGGGAAGGTAAAATGTCACCACTTCCATCACTAATCCTGATTTTTACGGCATCAAGAAAAGCATCAAACGGAGAAAAAAGCAAAAAGCAAAGGTATATTCCCTTCTTCCTACAGGTAGAGGTTGGAAGATTACGGTTAGCATTGTTAATTGGTTCGATCAGGATCAAATTCACTCGGGTTGAGCCTAATATAAATTTGGCCCTAATATAATGGGTCGAAATTCGAATTAGACTAAATTTAACGTTTTGACTTTGACCGAGTAAAAATGGTTAATAATAATAATATTGTATTCAATTAGCTATAATTGTTTAATATAATACAACTTTTATAATTTTTATATTACATTATACTATTCTTATTTCTAACATTGTTGGATGATCTAATTGTAGTAATTCGATTTTCAATTAGAATCGTTACAAACAATTTTATACATTTTGAGTTATATTTCATTTATTTATAGTTTTTTTAATTTGAAATTTGAAACTTGTATTTTTATAGTCAAGGTAACACATGTACTTGGGTTTTGCTGGTATCAAATTTGAGAGCATGTTGGGCTTTTCGGAATTGCAAACTTTGTGTTTTTTTTTAATGGTATTTGTGTTATATGTATAAGAAAATCCATTACAATAAAAATCAGACAATGGCAAAACTTGACATGAAGGATAAAAATCAAATAATTAGAGTCCCGCATATGAGATCTAATCCTCAAGATGAGGAAGAAATTAAAAAACAGAAAAAGAAATTACTAGATTTAAAGTTGCAAGTACATCTCCTTATAGTTTTCTTATTTTTATAGTACGAAATCATGTTGAGATAGTTTGAAATAAAACACATATAGTTATTAAATATAAAAAATTAAATAATAATACTATATATATAGACACACTAAAAAAAATCAGACTATATTGATTTAATAATTTTTATAGATTGGTTAATTTTTTTTGTCTAAAAAATCAGTCATTATGATCTTTAAAAAAAAAAAATCGGGGAACATAATAATAGCAAAAATTATTAGGGACCATAACAGTAGAAAAATTATTAAATATGCAAATATTACAAATATTAAACTTTAAGTATTAAATAGACTAATATATATATATATATATATTCGAATGTTCAAACTCAACCGCGGTTCACATCGACACTTGGGTTGAGTTTTTTTTTTTTTTTTTAAGAAATAGAGAACCAAACTATAGAAGATATAATATGATAAGTATTTTTATGTACCCATCATTTATTTTGATACATCGTGAGCAGAGGTGTGAATTCTTTATAAAACTTATTCTTCTGGGGGAAAAAAATTCTTATGAGAAACAATTTTATGAATTAATTATCTTCTGATTATCATAGTATATTTAAAGAGGCTATATAAAATATAAAAGATAAATAAATTAGAGCAAAAAAGGATACCCTGTTATTGAATTTATTTGATGCTCATTTGTCTATTATTAATTAAATATTCGAATTTGACTTTGCATTATGAAAATATCTAATTACAGGCAACATATAATATCACCTTGATTAATTGAAAATTTTAATAATAGGACTTATAAGTTAATAAAGAGTATATTCTATAGATAAAAAAGGATATAAAAAGTTATGAGAATCAGTTTAAAATATGTTATTTTTAAAAATAAATATTTATATTGTTTAAAAAATAAAAATAAAAATATGCACATTTAAATTTAGTGATAAAGTAAAACAAACCAAAATAACATGAGAGGGTAATTTAGCTGCCTCATTGGCATTCTTTTCCGTGGCACCTCATAATACCCTCTCCGTCTTAAATTATTTATTTTATTTCTAACTTAATTTTTATTTTAAATTATTTGTGCTATTAGGAAATTAAGATTTAGCATATCAAATTTATACACATTTAATAACACTCTATTTCTCAAATATATTAAATAATTTCTTTCCCAACAAGATAATCTTATTTAAATAATAGTAGAACAAATAATTTAGAGTATATTAAAACTTTAGAATTTGAGTATTTATTAATAAATAGAGAATGAATAAATTAAATTTTAAAGGTAAAAATCGAAGTAAATGTTTAATTAACTAAACTTACTTATCTTAATACTTGCGTAATTGGTTAAATAGAACTGATAATTTGAGACGGAGCGAGTAGTTCTCAAGGCAATAAAAAATGAGCTTAAGTATTCGATCCGTCCTAAAATATTTGTCAATCTAACATATAGCACACAGATTAAATAGTTACTAAAACTTACTCCCTACGTCTCATTTTATCTATCCCATTTAATCAATTATATAAGTTTTAAAAAAAATAAGAGTTTTTAGTTAATTAATTAATATTTCTTATCTCACACTTAAAGAATCTCTTCAAATTCTAAAATTTTATATATTTTAAATATAATTAATTTACTTCCATATTCCCACTACAAATATTGTTACACATAGCTCAATTTACAAGATACAGCTCATTCAAAAAAAGTTCTGATTTAACCATACTCACTGTATTAAAGAGGAATATTTGTGAAAAAATAATAGTTAGTATACTCTTAATTTGCTAATAGGATACATAATTTGTGACAAAAGTCTTAACTAAAATAGAACAGATAAAAGGGGATGGAGAGAGTATATAATTATAATAAAAATGGCTATTATACTCCTAAATAAAAATAAATATTTATTAATTGTTCTCCCTTATATATTTATTAATAATTTACTGAGAATGTATATATTCTTAATTGAAATAAAGATAAATTAATAATATACATAATAAATTTATTATTAATTTGTGAGATTAATAAATATTTTGGTACAATAAAAAATATAAATTATTTATAAATTAACTCAATAAATGATCAACGATCAAAGAGCATTAAAAGCATATCAGCATACGGCCGATTGAATGGCAGAAAATAAGAACAGACGAAATCGTGGAAGTTATGAGTCGCAAATATCTGGGATTCTCAACTACTGGCCTTTGTGGCATTGCAAATTCTTCGAATGATGAAAGACAAACAATGATAAGATACCGGAAACGAATGAGCGACGCAAAAATTGAGAAGACTAATTACTTTGTTTGCAAAAGCAATCCACTCACAGAGAAAGTATGTGAGTAAAAATTTGGGAAGCCAGAGGTAGCCGATGGACTCAAAGGCAATGAAGCCGGTTGAAAATGGAAAAGTGATGAAAGAAAGCAAAATCAGCTAATGGAAAACAAAAAATGATAGGATACAGGAAACGAAGGGGTGTCGCATAATTTGAGAAGATTAATTACTGCGTTTGCAAAATCAGCTGAGCCAGAAGTAGCCGGTGGACTGAAAGCCACTGTATCTAAGAAAAGTAAGAAGAAGACGAACGAAGCCGAGTGAAAATGGAAAAGTGATAAAACAAAGCAAAATCAGCTGAGCCATTATTCAGCCACGTATCAAGCTCTCTGATATAACACATGTCAACACTACAGCTCTCACCTTTGACTTATATATATATATATATATATATATATATATATATTATTTCTTTTTTCCCTGGTATGGACGCAACTGCTAATATTTTAGAACGAAAGAAATAGTATCTAATATTACCTCTGATTCAAAATAAATGTTAGGAGTAAATTTTTGTTGCATAATAATTGTCATTTTGTAAAAAATTTCCTTATTTACCCCTTTAATATTGTAATTATGAGGCGAGAGAATGTCGTTGGAAGAAGAGGAGAATTATGAAGTGAGAGAATAAATAAACACAAAATTTGAAATGTTAAAATATTAATTAAGGGTATATTGATCACTTTTAATAGCTTCTGAATCTGCGTGAATTTTTTTAAAATGATATTTATTTTGAATAGGAGGTAGTAAAATATTTAACTAATATTCATGATTTTTACGTGTCACTGAATCTAATGACATTTAACCCAACTCTATGATAACCAATTATGCTTTACACTTGCACCACCATATTCTCCACACCACGGCACCCCAGCCCGCGCACCGTCCCCAGGAAAAACACTATTTAAACATGTTTTTCAATTTTTCAATGGACCAAATGAGACACAACCAGTATTTGCGTGTATGAGATGACATGCTATCTACCACCTTATTTATAACTCAGGTCTGTTTTTTACCTCAAAGTTATTTTAGCTTTTCCAGTTTATCTAAAAGCAAGGTGAAATTTACTTTTTTACTACAAATTGTTAGGTACTAATTTTTATTGATAGTGTAAGACATTATGGTATATATGTATAATAGTAAATACTTTATTCTTTAAAATTATCTGTTTTATTTATTTGATTATGCAGTATTAAGATAAGTAGATTTTTTAGTTAATTAAATATTTAATTTCATTTTTATTCTTAAATTTTAATTTATTATCTTTTTATTTATTAATAAGTACTCAAATTTTAAAATTTTGATGTGCTTCAAATTACTTTTCTCTCCTATTATTTAAATGAGATCATTTTATTGGGAAAGAAATTATTTAATATATTTAAAAAATAAAGTATTATTAAATAAGGATGAATTTGGTATGATAAATCTTAATTTCCTAACAAAACAGATAAATTGAGAATAAAAACTAAGTTAAAAATATAACAAATTGAGGGAGTAGAAGTAAATTTATTAAAAACCTCTAGTTTGGGCGCACTTTACACTTCTACATTAGGACGGGAAGAGAGCAAAAAAAAAAAAAAAAAAAAAACCCATTACATGTTGAATTTGAACATATCATCCATATCAGAGTTATAATGTTTTCAATCAAGATTCTTCTTTGTACTTCCTTTAAGGACAGAACTAATTTAGAATTAGGGTGTAAATTATATAAAAAATATTAAAGTATAATATTATAAAATTTAAAAAAAATTAGAAGACAAAAATATAATTTAAAAGAGTTTTTTAATAAAATTTTAATTGTTTTAAAAAAATTTTAAAAGAGCAGAAGTGGCTCATTTTTGTCCTTAAATTTTATCACAAACTTCTTTAATAATAACTTAATAATTTAGAATATGTTATAAAATTTGAGTAGTGTTAGAATAAAATCTACACACTACACACTAAGAAAATTCTAACTATTTTGCACAAGAATTTCTTCACACTTCTCTCTTTATTTTCTCTCACAATCACAATTATTTCTTTCACAAAATGATGGTGTATTACAAGTTTAGAGAGTAGCTCTATTTATAGAACTCTTAATTAGTGGAATACATCATGGAATACATCATCTTCCATAATATATCATGGAATACATCATCTTCTATAATACACCATCTTCCACTAATCTTAATTAGTAGTGTTTCTACTAAATAATGGACATCCATAAAAATTCATAATTAGTGAAGTTTCCACTAATTCACAATATATCATAACACTCCCCCTTAGATGTCCATCCATTACATAAAGAATATGCCTCGTTAAAACCTTACTAGATAAAAACTCAGTGGGAAAAAAATATAGTGAAGGAAAAAGAGTACACTATTTTATATGTCTGTTTATTACTCCCCCTGATGAGATGATTCATTTAAATCTTTAAACCAACGCATACCGATTTTATATCTCAACTTTTCAAATGTTGCAGTCGGTAAAGTCTTCGTGAAAATATCTGCGAGATTGTCACATGACCGAATTTATAGCACATCAATTTCACATTTCTTCTGGAGTTCATGAGTAAATAAGAATTTTGGTGAAATATGTTTTGTCCGATCTCCTTTAATATATCCTCCTCATAATTGAGCTGTGCAAGCTGCATTGTCTTCATAAAGAGGAGTTGGAATATCTTTGATCGATGATAATCCACAACTTTCTCAGATATAATGAATCATAGATCTTAGCCATACACATTCTCGACTCGCTTCATGAATGGCTATAATTTCAGCATGATTTGAAGAAGTAGCTGCTTGGAGATATCGAATGACTTGTTTAATTCCATTTCAATGTCGTCGTGTTGGTGAAGAACTAAATCTTGCTAATAAATTGACAGTAAAGACAATATCAGGTCGTGTATTGTTAGCAAGATACATTAATACACCAATTGCATTGAGATATGGTACTTCGAGACCAAGAAGTTATTCATTCTCTTATTGAGGTCGGAAAGGATCTTTATTCCCATCTAATGACCGGACGATCATTGGAATACTCAATGGATGTGCTTTGTCCATGGAAATCCTTTTAAAAACTTTTGTTGTATATGTTGATTGATGAATAAATGTTCTACTTGCCAAATGTTCAATTTGTAAACCAAGGCAAAATGTAATTTTACCAACATCCTTGAAGTTGAATAATCAATTGTTTCTTGGAGCTCTTCAGGAGTTCCAATAAGATTAATATCATCAACATATATCACACATTTAAAACTAGATTTCTAACACATGGACATACCTGGTCATTTTTAAATCCCGTTTTCAATAAATATTCACTAGGACGATTGAACCACATGCGCCCAAATTGCTTCAGGCCATATAATGATTTCTGCAACTTGATGGAGTAATTTTCACGAGGATAATATTTATGTGTTCCAGGCATATGAAATCCTCCGAGGATTTTCATGTAAACATCATTTTCTAAATTTCCATACAAGTAAGTAGTGACAACATCTAATAGGCACATATCTATCTTATGTACTGCCAAACTGATAAGATATCGGAGTGTAATAGCATCAACAACAGAAAAATAAGTTTCATTATAATCAATACCTGGTCACCTTGGGCTACTAACCGTGTTTTATATCGTACGATTTCATTATTTTCATTGCGCTTTCGCACAAATATCCATTTGTAACCAACAGGTTTTACATCTTCTGGTATTCCGACTGCAGGTCCGAAGATTTCACATTGTGTCAGTGCATCTAACTCCGATTGAATCGCATCTTTCTATTGCAGCCAATCTTTTCTATGCCGACATTCATCAACTGATATTGGTTCAGGATCCTCATTATCCTGTATAACATCAAAAGATATATTATATGCAAACAAATTATGAATAATTGTTTTTATCTGATTCCAACTTCTATCAGAAGTGGTATAATTGATAGAAATTTCAATGTTACTTTCATCAACGTCTAGTTCTTTGTCATTAGTTCTCTCTTGGTTTTTCATCATTCTTTTCTTCAATATAATCTTCTGGATCATTTAATCCTCTTTTCTTTCGAGGATTTTTTATCTTTAGGACCAAGAGGTCGGCCACCCTTCTGGCGTACTTTTGGCTCAGCAGCTATAGGTATAATCTTTTGTTCTGTTGGAACTTCAAGTGAATATAAGCATCTATAGCTGGAATATACGATTTTGTTACTCTTCTGGAGTCAACAAAAGCGTCTAACATTTGATTTGCAATGCTTTACAAATGAATTATCTTTTGAACTTCCAGTTCACACGCGTATGTACACGGATCAAGATAATTTAATAATGTTGTCCAATCAAGATCTTTCTTATACTGTTTCTGTTATCCCCCTAATTTAAGAAATAATGATTTCACAAGAGAATAAGAGCAAAGAAAAAGAAATATAAGAAAATGCTAACAAGAGAATAATGATTACACAAGAGAATAAGAAAAGAAATGTAAGAAAATAATGACAAGTAGAAAATGCCAAGAAATCGATTATAAATATCCCCTTTTTTTTACTCTTCCCGGTACCATCTTTTCCCATTCCTCCTTGTCTTTTCTTCTCCTCAGTCCCTCCACCTATCATCTACCTCTTATTCTTCCTCGCACAGATATATATATTTCAGTCATCAGTTATTAGCAAACATCAAAAACAAAAATCACAAAGCAGATATGAAGACTCGCAATTCATTTGAGACATGGTCAATTTTGACTTGGTTTCTAACACAGCAGATTTTGATGTATTTTCCTTTCCAAGCCAACCGCTTCCTCCTAATTCTAACGCAGAAAATTTTGATGTGTTTTCCTTTCCAAACCAACCGCTTCCTCCTAATTTCAGGTGAGATACCTTTGAGAGCTTCTATTTTTTAAGTGTGTTTGATAATGAAATTAAACTCTCTTTTGGTTTGTTGTAATGTAAATCAGTGGAAGTTCTGGACAAGTTGCTTTGGATTTTCAATTTGATCTACCCATTCAAGAGACTACTTTTGATACTGTTCCTCAGAATGCTGTTCCTCTGAATGAGGATATGCTTGTACATGATCCTTTTTACTCCCTAATGGATTTTGAACAAAGCCAGAATATGGTTCAAGGTTATCATACATTCACACATGGATTTTGAATGGTATTACCTTTACTGATAATATTTTTCTTTTTCTAGGAGAAATACTGAGTGGCCTTGGCAACGAATTTGGAGTGAGGACCCATGAAATGCATAATATCGCAATTCAAGATATTATTGCAGCTGAAATTCCTATGGAGAATAAGAGGATTAGGAGGCAGAGAGAGGAGAAGGGCAATAGTTCCAAGACACTATCAAGAGAAACCATTTCGCAGTACTCTTCCATGCCAATCAAGAGCGAAGCCAAAGAACTGAATATTGGCTTAACTCGCCTCAAGAACAGATGTAGGGAGTTAGGGATTTGTCGATGGCCTCACAGGAGGTTGATGAGCTTAGAGACCCTAATCAAGACTGTTCAGGTTCTCACACACACACACACACACACACACTTGTAATTTGCAAGTATGAAACTAAATAATGATCGGAATGAATGTATTTTCACCGATGATATTATTTTGATTTACAGAAGCGAAATAAAGACGAAGGAAGACATAAGTTAAGAGAAGCCATTGAGATACTGGAACGTGAGAAGAAGTTGGTGGAAGAAAGTCCTAATACGCGGTTGGAGGACCAAACACAAAAATTGAGACAAGCATGTTTCAAGGCCAAATATAATAAGAAACTTAAGGGGATAAGAAAATCCCAAGACTCATTGCCCAGTAACTTCATGGCTAATTCTGCTGCTAGTCTAGATGCTGACCCAAGGGAGAAGGAAGAGGAGGAGGATGCCGAAGAAGAGGATCTGAAGTCCATAATTACTACCTGTTTGTCTTCCTCTAATGCAAATATGGAAGAAGAATAACGACAAACATTCATCCTAAATTTGTCAGCTCTATTGAAAAAGAGCAACTACAATCATACATCCTCAAGTTCACGTGAACACCAGTGAGATGAATGAAGGAAATTCAAGTGAACACCAAATTTATGATTTTTTTTTCTGACCTATTAGTAGTCATGTTGTATATTGACATCCGAATGTAACATCTTAACAATTTGATGCTTATTATACTGGAAATATTCTTTTATTATGGGAAATATCTTTTTCCCTTTTCCCTTATTATCTTTTCTGTTCCACTTCAGGTGACCAGTATTTCTCTATGATAAGGAAAATATCGAGTGTGTCCATGACTATAACCACGGTCATTGCCACAACTACGACTATAACGATGGCTTCTGCTGGAGCCAACAACATTCACTTCTGGGAGTGCTGTTGAGCCAGTTCATCTGGCTTTATGATTTCTCAATAATAACTCATGTTAAATCTGTCAATTTTGGATACCCTTTTTTTCGATATTGTTACTGCAGGACAATATTCAAGGTATGAAAAGTGGAGAATGTCTTCTCCAATATAACTTCATCAGTAACTTTTTCTCCGTAAAATTTTTAACTAAGATGTAATTTTATACATCACGGAGTTCACGGTTTTACAATCTTGCAACTTCAGGTGCAACCATTCATACCGTGCAGTGGGTAGTACGACCATCTTCAGGTGGTCAAATCTTTCTTTTAAAATTACTCACAGGACATATGGATCTTTTTCGGTAAGATATTCCAGTTTCAAATTTTCGTCGAGATAACGACGAATAAAAATCAAAGCTTTAGTCATGTGTTGTGCAGATACACTATTATTTGCTTGAATAGTTTCACTAAGGTCTTCAACATTTAGATGTATTTCTGCATCGAGAACCCATGACATATAATTTTTTTCAGAAATATCAAGGGTTACAAATTCGAGTTTAGCGAGGTTAGCCATAGAGATCAATAAATGCGTACCTGTCTTCTGGCTTTGGTAATGGTAGAGACTCGTGCTTTATTTTCTGGCTTTTGTAACGGTAGAGACTCGTGCTGATAACGTGTTATAAAATTTAGGTAGTGTTAGAATAAAATCTACACACTACCCACTAAGAAAATTCTAACTATTTTGCACAAGAATTTCTTCACACTTCTCTCTTTCTTTTCTCTCACAATTTTCTCTCACAATCACAATTCTTTCTTTCACAAAATGATGATGTATTACAAGCTTAGAGAGTAACTCTATTTATAGAGCTTTTAATTAGTGGAATACATCATGGAATACATCATCATTCATAATACATCATGAAATACATCATCTTCTATAATACACCATGGAATGCATCATCTTCTATAATACATCATATTTCACTAATCTTAATTAGTAGTGTCTCTACTAAATAATGGACATCTATAAAAATTTATAATTAGTGAAATTTTCACTAATTTACAATATATTATAACAGAATATACTTTTTAGGTAAAAAAGATTTTACTTTTTTTTCTCTCCAAAATTAATGTTTTGGCAAAATAGATTTGAATAAATTAATCTTGAAATGAACTGCCCAAAAATGAAAAGAAATAACAAGACATTTAAAGGAATAAATAATAACCGATGCCCAACAGGGCGTTTGTGGGAAGAAGACAAAATAATGGTAATATAATATTACCGCCAGAAACAGCAGGCAGAAGATAATTCCTACGATAAACGAAGACTTCCATCCAACTAACATTATCATTATCGTTTCTTTAGAATTTAGTAGGAGTATTATATTTATGTTATATCAGGCTTTGCTTTCCCGCAAAAACTGATCCATTCACCTTTCTCTCCGTCTCTTGGATGAAAAGGTAATCATAGAATCCATGGCCGACGCTTGCTTCATCCGCAGATGATTTTAGGCTTACGATTGGCGCGATTATATTAATCATTATTTGTTTCTTTTGATTCTGTGATTTCCATGTTTGATCCGCTAGATATCGAAAAGTCGGTGGATTGAAGTTTTTCGCTCTTCATCAGCTTAATTAAATGATGAAGCATTTAAATTCTGTTTGAACTTTAGGTGCAATTCATGATAATGTATTTTTGTTGATTTTAGGGTTTTAAATTTTTGTTGAATAGTGTTTTCTTTGCTTGAGCGTTCATTAATTGGAGAAATGTGCAGAGATGAATGCTTTTCGGTCATCGTTGTTGTTTGATTCTTTGATTCTGAAATTCTAGTTGTGTTTTCATTTGTAACTAGGTGCAGATTTCGTTTTATCCAGGTCTTACTTGTTTCTTGGGCAGTTGACTATGTTTTGGCTTCTGCGTTTTTTATTTGTTAGAGGCTTTATTTCTTTTAATGTGGGGATGGGTGCTTATGTGTAGGTTTGTGCCGTCCCTTCCCCACTGAAACTACCAGAAACTAGTTGTTTAGGAGAAGAACAAGTGATGAATTGGATCGATCAAATAAGGGAAAGAATAAACGTAAGAATAAACAAAGAACAGAACTGGAGTGGTGATTTTCCTAGCGTTAGGGCAAATGTTTGATCTGCTTTCTCTGTTAAATAAATAGAATATCAAGTGGAATTACAGTATCTGAGTTCACCCTGGAGCTACGCAGGGGACAAAGTCATCTATTGCTGTATACTGGATATTTAAGCTATTCATTTTTTCCTACTTATAATGTTTGTCTATTAAGGTTGCACCCTATCCATGCTGTTTATCAGATTTTCGTTATTACCATTATGCTTTTGGTGCAGGTTTCTTGCCTTTTGAAGGGATGTTTTAGAAGTCAGTGTGGCTATGTATTCGTCCGCATTTTATTAGACTCTGCAATCAATTTTGGGGCCAAAATATCATGCTGATCTTGTGCTCATGAAAATCGTGGATTTCATTTGTAGTAGAGAATCTGTATTTATTTGCCATGGGTGTGAGTTACTTATCACTTTCAGCAGTCTGCACGGTCTTGAGTTTTGTTGGCCTTCAGTGTTGGACGGCAGTCTCACTCGAGAAACTAAAATCTGATGGTTTGATTGGTGATACCATTTTAAACTATGGGAATGCAAGCCATGCATTGGAGTTGCTTTTGGATTCATATACCACCCTTGCGTTGGGGGCCTATTTTGCACTTAACATATTTGTCCTGTTACTTTTATCTCTTAAGGTAACCTATTCTCATTGGTGACTAATTTTGCGCTTAACATATGCACAACTATTATTAACCTACTTGATTGGTGTGGTAATGACACACTTACCGAGAAGTACGTACTGATTTGGCACTGAATGCATCTGGTGGTTATTTATTCTTTGGCATATTATGAAATCAAACTTCCCAGAATTTGAACTCAAATATATTACAATATTAAGCAGTGGCTTGCATGCTTGATGCTGCTGCATGATTTTCTTGTGGGATTTTTTTTCTTTTTTTGAAAAATTATTTTTAGCAACTTCAATTTCATTGCTTGGTTGAACATTTTTGTTAGGTACAACCTTGAATTTCCCTCGAAGAGGCATTATTTTCCTGGTTAATATGTATTCTTTCTTTTGGCAGACTCTATTTTTTTCAGAGTTGCACTCAAATGAAGTTCGAAAATTAGTTGAACGCCTCATTAATTATGTTATTTACAAGGTAACTATTCTGCTCGACAAGCAGATTTCTTCTGTCTTTGGTAAAATTTCATGTTTGTGACAAATAATTATTTTATTCCTTGTATGAAGTGTTAGTGTCCTATTTGTGTTTTTCATTTCTCCATTGTCTTACTTGACTATCTTGCACATAGATGTTCAATTCATCTTCCAATAAATATTTGGGGGGGAAGAATAAACAGAGTGACCATCAGTGAAGAAAGAAGGGGAAGAGAACAGTGATCTCCTTGAGGCGCTAAGATACTTCTGCTAATCTTCCATTTTGGGGGCATATTTTAATTTTAATTGGTGGCATCCTTCTGTTAACTGGAATTCCATCTGTGTTATCAGTTTGTAAAACTATTGCATTACCAAAATTTCTCAGGAATAAGTAAATTTCATGTTAGCCTCATTCAGTTTGATTTTTAGGACAAACTTTTCCTCCCTTCAACTTGTGGATTAAGAAAAATCTCTTTGAAAAGATGTCTGCAATTTTCTTTGAAATTTCTTTGTTATGCTTTTAAAGTTTTTCCTGGCATAAAGTCAAAGACAGGTCCTTTCTTTGTTCAGTTAACATATAATTGGAGTTGGATGCTTGATAACCCCAAGAGTTGAGACAATTATCAGTAACTACTCATCTATCTGGTATATTGATCTGACAGGAAAGGAAGGAAGGAATTTAAGGAAGTAGAAAGGCTAGGGAATGGAAGTTATTCAAACTACTAGTAAAAAATTGTGCAAATCTCTCTATCATTCTTGAAAATAGACGAAAAGTAACCTAACTAGGAAAAATTGACTGAACTGTTTGTCTAGAAATTTGGGAAGGTATGTGTTTTTTGCACCTTCATTTAGCTGTGCTTGTTTTTAATTCAACTGAATTGGCTAAAGAAATACAGTGATTAATAAGAATGTTTTTGCAGTTGTGTGTGTGTGTGTGTTGGGGGGTGGGTGGGTGGGGGGACAATTTGATACTCCCTCCATCTGGAATTGAATGACTACACTTCTATTTTTGGGATATCCAGAAATGAATGTCCACTAAGCATAGCTATTATTGCTGCATGTATAACAAAAGTTTTCTTTGTTAGATTCCAGGAGTTTTATATACACATGCAGGATAGGACAGCTCATGCAAATATTGCATCGTTAGTATGTGACATAAACTAATCTTCCTGAACCTTATTAGTTTTCCTTTGAATGACTCCATGTGTAGTTATTTTAGAAAATTTGTCCATGTGATTGCAGAAATACTTCCTTGTCCATAGTTTTGTAGTTGGCAGTTTCAAAACTATAGGTAGATTATTTCGAGGATTCAAGCAACTTCTAATTATTGTCAATGGAAAAATCTTACAATGCTGGAGGTTAATATGCTTCATATGAAGCTGGAGAGGACATTAATGTTTTCAAAGAACAAGGAGGTCGCCATAACTATTAACAAACCTCTAAGAAATTTAGTGTAGTTTTTCTTATGAAACCAAGTCGTTGATGTCTCCCTTTATCTCTTTGAAAAGTAGAGTTTTTGCTCGTTACGCTTTACCTTCCTCTTTCCACGAAAATAATTCTAAAAATGTGTAACAACAGGATGTTCATCCAAGCCATAGTTTATTTTTGTTCTTGGAGCTGAGAATTAAAAGGATCATGATGGTATATTTTATGTAATTGAAATTGTTTACAGACACTTTTAAGTGGTTGCCTTTCTCCTGTTTCCTTTTTAATGTGGTATAATTTCACTCATATTTTTCTCTTTTTTGATAAAGCTGGAATCACTAGCTAAACTTCTTACACTTTCTTGTACTACCAACCATTATATTTGGTGCTCTATAAGAGAATGTTGATTCTGTTTGGAAACATGTCTCTTCTATATTTTCCTTTTTAGGATATTACAAACTTCTTACTGGACCAAGAATATAAATTCTAACCGGATAATATTGTGATCCCTGCTTTTTCCAACTTGCCATTTGGTCACCTTTGGAGTGCATGTAGCTTATGATATTATCACAAAAACTGACCATATGGTAGTGTACGTAGTTATTGTTGAAAAGTTTTATGGTTCTTACGGATGAAACTTTGATGTTTGTGTATCGTTGCTGCCTTTTATGTGCAATGAGAATGGTATTTTGGACAGTAAGACCTGTAAACCTGGAACCTGGATAATTCTTCTAAGTGAAAGTTTTTGTGAAGATTTAAAATATTAACTGCCTGTAGTTCCTGCAAACTATATCTGACATATTGCTGTGTTGATACCATTTGACAGGGAACTTTTCTGCCACTGGTGGTCCCACCAACTGTGTTTGAAGCAGGTCTATGGTCAATTTGGTTAGGTGTCCTGTGCTCTTTGAAGGTAGAATATGCCCCCAAGCTGTAATTTAGTGGGGTAAACTTGTGGCTTATGCAAATGTCTTAACTTAAGCATGCTACACAGATGTTTCAAGCTTTAGCTAGGGAACGACTTGAGCGCTTGAATGCTTCTCCTTCTGTGACTCCGTGGACATACTTTCGTGTATATTCTGCACTGTTGCTGGTGTTCTCTGTTGACATACTCTGGTATTTCCTTAACTGTTCATATGGTTAAAATTTACTTAATAGCAGTTTCGTCTTTTTTTCTTTTTTTTTTCCTGTTATTTGGGGCTTGGGGGGGGGTGGGGTGGATGGGATGGGATGTTTGACTGTATTTATTGTCAATAAATATGATGCTTTGGAACCTAAATTTTAGCGCATTTTTCTTTTATATCTTTGTCTTCCACTCTGGTTTAAGGTATGCATTAAATGGCTGTAGCTGGAAATTACTTGGACATGATCCAATAAGATTGAAGCTTCCCGATTGCCATATGCACTCTTGCAGTAGGATATCAGCATTGGAATCTTTAATTATTCTTATATTCCTTAACATGCTATTTTTTTTCCTTTTTTTTGGGGGGTGGGGGGTGTGTGTGCTGGTTAATGTCAAATCATGTCCTGTTGCAGGACGCTAATTACACCGCAAGGTTCTCATTTTTTTTTTTTAAAACATGTTTTCAGGATATGTCTGTGTCTGACAACATACAGCGCAATGAGCTCTTCAATACTGCTGTTGTTGTTCTTTGAACCTCTCAGTGTTGCTTTTGAGACACTACAGGTAGTGTACTAGTGTATGTTTGCGTGAATCCTTGACAAATTTCATTACACTTCCCCCATTTTTCCTGATGGTTTTATGGATTTAAAAATTTTGTAGGCCATTGTGGTTCATGGTTTTCAGTTGCTTGATATATGGCTGCATCACTCTGTAGGAGATGGTGCAAATTGTCGGATGTCCAAGCTTTTTGATTTTTCTGCTACAGGTGGTCTTTTCATACACAATTTTTGTAATAGTATGCTTGCCTATGGATAAATACACTATTGTTTTTATGAGATATTTCACTTGTATTGTGGCTCGCATGACAATATGGTACTGATTGATAGTATCTATTGTTTTTATCTATGCTGGTGATCTTTTTCCGAAGGATTGTAACTGACATCTGCAAGCCTACTATTGTCAATAGATGGATATGAATTAGGAATATGTTGGGATGTCTAACATAGCAGGGACTTGAAGTTATGTCGAAGTAGGGAATGGTCACTTTTAACATATTTTTAGTTTGTCTTCTTTTCTCTTCCATTTGTCCCTTTGCTCGACAGTATTTGAAATTTGTGGATTGCACTTGCTGCTAGTTCGAGTCTCACATTTGCCTTCTTTTTTTAATTCTAACTTTTATGTGGAATCTTGGGATTTATATTGATGACTATCTTGTTGGCCATGTGGCTATGTTTGTATTGAGCAATATAATTGAAATTTCTTCTCATTCTTTCATTCATTATATCTGATATGTAACTGCACTGTTTCTGAAGAGGTATCTTGAATACAGGTTCACTGTCAGAATGTAAAGGAACTGTAGTTCGGAATTTGGGCTTTTTCCTGGATATGATGACCTTTTTGATGGCCCTCGCTCATTATTTGTATATCTGGTGGCTTCATGGCATGGCATTTCATCTTGTTGATGCAGTCCTTTTTCTGAATATACGTGTAAATATTTCAATCCCCTTCTTATGTACTCGTTTTGATTTTGAAAAATTGTGGTCTAATATTATTAGCACCTTTGCCTGTGTTCTGTTGACTTGCTCTTATGACGCTCTTCTTAATATTTGCTTTTATGTTTTGGATTCTCAATTAGGCACTGTTGAGTGCAATGGTAAAACGTATAAAGACTTTTATCAAATTGAAGATGGCATTGGGTGCTCTTCATGAGGCACTTCCAGATGCAACAATAGAGGAGCTACAAGCATATGATGATGAATGTGCTATTTGTAGGGTATTCACAACTATCTCTATCTCTCTTGCTTGTACGAGCTTAAGTGTGTGCATGGAGGATTTCATTTCTTCTGAGCATGTTATATATTGGCAGGAACCCATGGCAAAGGCTAAGAAGCTCCCTTGCAATCATCTTTTCCATCTTGCGTGCTTGAGATCTTGGTATGATGTACATTGTGTGCCTGGAACATCTGTTTCCTGCTCTATTTGCTTATGATACAAATTCAATCCCAGGTTGGATCAAGGCCTAAGGGAGAACTATTCATGCCCCACTTGTCGGAAGCCACTTTTTATGGGCAGACATGAACATGAGGTAAATCCTCGTGCTCCAGAAGTTTCAGTTGATGAGCAGCTTGCACGTCAACTCAGTGTTGGACTTGATCGTCCAAATCTTCCAGGTCATGGCCTGTCTACTGGAGTGTTTCCCAACCAGACACAAAATGCACTTGACACTGGTGACTGGAGGTCTAGTTTTCTTACTTGGGCTTTGTTTGGTTAGTTTTCAAATGTTTTTAAGTGATTCTTTTTTTTCTAGGATTTTTTTGTTTGGTCTGAGAATTTAGAAATTACTTCACAGAGTAATTTCAAGGAGAGGAAGGAAAACCATGATATTCTTCTATTTTGTTAAATAGAGCATATTGAGATATTTCTAAGATATTTAGAGTCAGTATGATGGATCCTTTATGCTTGATGATTTCCCTTTGTGACAACCTGGGAATGTGCTAAAATATGTGCTTTCTGCTGCAAATAGAATATTTGTTTTGTAGCATGGAATGCTCTATATACTGTACATACTTCATGTGCATTGAGCGCTTCCTTTGTTTTAAATTTCCATGATACTCATTGTGCAACTGTTAGGTACTTTGCTGCTTATGTTATGTATTCACATATTTGGAGGTATTGACAAGTATTACTGCTTTCTGAGGAGTTCTATTATTGCATTTCTTTTTTGCTTACTAGTTGATATGACAAACTGTTATAAATTAGATGCTTAAAGCCTGAACTTGGTGGTGTGAGAATAAGCAGCATCAATTTGGCCTAATGCCTCGCTTCCATTTGTATCCTACCCATTCCTAGTGGAGTAATATCCTTTGAAAGAGAATAGTGGAAGGCAGCTAATTTGTTTCATTCTTCCCTTTTCCTTCTCCAGGGGCACAGGAATTGATCCAAGTTGGCTGAGCTTAGATGGAGCTGGCCCATCTAGTGGCATCAGATCAGTTGGATTAAGTCGAGTTCAGATGATGATGAGGCAGCTTGCAGCTGTTGGAGAAACCTATGCTCAGACTGCCCTCGAAGATGGTAACTGGAGTCTTTGGCCTGTGAATCCATCTCAGGCTGGAACATCCCATTCAGCTGTCCCTTCTGGTTCTATGAGGTATCCTGGAAGTCCTGGTGGTTTGCATGTGAGGTCCACCTCACGGGTGGCGAATGACAACATAGCAAATATACTTGCCATGGCGGAAACTGTCCGTGAAGTGCTGCCTCATATTCCTGATGAAATGATTATCCAGGTATACATTTTCTGTTTTGTTGCAAGATGTAAGCACTAGGTTGATTCTTGCTGATTGGATTCTAGGCCTTGGAGCTTCTTCTAGTAGTCTTTTAGCAACTGGAAGGTGAATAAATGTAGGAAGTTCTGATTGCTGTCCTTGGATTGTAAATCATTTAGCTTGCACATTGTTCCTGCTCCTTAGATTTCAATGCTTCCTGACTGTTTGGTTTCACCTTCTTACTTTTTGCTCCTGTTTTTGCATCTGCATTCTTCTTTTCCTCAATTGAAATTTGAGTCTTTCCCCCAATTTCTTGAATACAGTTTCAGAATAGCAAATAGTTGGCAATGATGCTGGTTCCCAACAATCCACTCTTGTATAATGATTCCAAATTCTCTTCAACAATTCATTGACATTCATGTCTGCTGCCTATAATTTTGAGACATACTAGTTTGACCATAACATCTGTTGGGTCTTGCTAAGGCCACTTTATTCAGTGCTTTTTACTACCTTTCTAGATTTAGAAATTCGTCTACTTATATGATGAGATGCTTGGTGAACCGAGTTCTCTAAGCTCAGTTTTTCTTGAATGTATCACAAAATAGCCCCCTCCCAATATGTTCCCAGTGCCTGTTCTCCCCTAGTCATTTCATTTCTTCAGGCTGCTCACTTAATCTTTCATGCTGTTGTTGGTGTGTTAGCAAGCTCTTATTGATTTTCATCATTCTGTATGGTAGTTTATTATGTCATTGTAAAAGAGTTTGTACTTCCTTGTGCCTGGGAAAAAAGAAGATTGGGAAAACATGATAAATTTTCTGGTGAGAGACTTAACAGATGCATTTAATCTTTCTTGTTAAATTGTACTGGTTTTTAACTGAATTGAAGTCTCTCCAGAAACTTATCCAAGTTGTGGACTTGTAATGCAGGATTTGCAGAGAACAAATTCTGTGACTGTTACTGTGAATAACCTTCTGCAAATGTGAAAGTATGAATTAGATTTTCTTTCTCGATATTCATGTAAATCATGGAAGGGGACGGCCAAGCAATTAGAGCTTCGGGGTCAGAAATTGATTCAGATTTGAGATAACCAGGCGCTCAGTTTTCTCAGACAATGTGTCGTCTAACGTATACAACAAGGTCTGTCCGTGTACATAGGTGCAACTTAGTAGCCAAAATCGGAGTCTGGGTGAGGGAGGAGGGGAAAAAAATGTACAAGTACCTTGGTTTTGTAGTAATAAATTCATTCTGCTCAATTTCTAAAGCTGGAGAAGTTGGTATATGTTGCATTTCCATTTTTAGTTTTTATCACTGAGCTTTGGTCTGCTAAGTACAATGTTGTCTTTGCCATCTATATTTGCCTGTGCCTTTGGCATGTGTTGTAATTGTGTAATAAAAGGGTTTTGGTTTTTAAAAATTTTTCCCCATTAGAATTGTGAATAATGAAGCTAATCTTGGCCACTTAATACGTAAAGCCATATTACTGGCCCTAAATAGGCATCTGCTTTTCAAAGTACTGGTCATTCGAGTTCGGAATTCCACGATTTCGGATCTATTTTCTGGCAATGGAAATTGGAAAAATATTGATTTCAGCAAATACGATTTGATTAAGAGATTGCTGTCATTTGCACCCCAGGAGTAGTCCTGCGAAGGGCTTTGTGGACGTCGGCATTTGAGGATTTCTCTTTCAGCAGTCCTACGACTCTTTGTATGTTCGAACCAGGAGAATATTGAGAAAAAAAACAGAATTCTCAATATGCCGCCTAGCCACATTGTGAACATTCTGACATTTAATCTGCCCTAATTCAAAGGGGAATACGCTGGAGTATTTGTGTACTGCTAGTGTGTTTGCATAGAACCCAAGGTCAAAGGGACCCGGACAAGGAGCCAGGGCGAAATGAAGCGACTAACACGGAGCCGTCTGCCCGAAATTAACGAATAGTTTATCGGTGGAAACAAGCAAATATTGCAGGTTATCTAGGTTTTAGCATGTTGTCTAAAATTCGACATTTTGGAGGGCGCATGCTCCTCCTTTCCAGGATGTAGTTAGTCAGCGGTGGAGGAAGGGAAAGGAAGCTAAATATTCCCAACATTTGTCTTCCGTCTCACATAGTCCTGAATGATTAGGGTTAGAGTGCCCTTGTGGTCCTGACTTCTACCTCAACCTTTTCTTACAATACAAACACACGAATCCCTGCATCCATTGAGATTTACGCGCAATTATGATGGAAGGTATGAGACTAAAACCATGATCATCAGAGATGGATATAGAGAGGGGATGGTGGATGGCACCAGCATTCCTCCAAAAATTTTAAAATTTTATTTTCACCTTAATAACATTAAAACTTTTATAATAAAAATCTCTTTAAATTTTAATTTTCTTTTCTTAATTTTTTAAAAAATTATAATACTCTCATCTAATATATTCACTTATATAATTTATTTTTTCAATCTTAAATATTTTACTAGATTGATATCCCGTACGTTGCACGAGTTATTATGTTATTAAGATTTAATGTATTAATATTAAATATATATTATTAATTAATTTAATTAGTTAAGATTCTAAAATAAATTTAGATAATATTCAAAGAATCATACATTTCAATGTATTAATATTAAATATACACATATATATATATATACATATATATATAGTATTCAAAGAATCACACATTTCAATATATTAATTTAGATAATATTCAAAGAATCACACAATTTAATGTATTAATATTAAATATATATATTTTATTAATTAATTTAATTAATTAAGATTTTAAATGAATTTAAATATAATTTTTATTTTTAAAAAAAATCATTTAACTACGTGTTGCCTCTTTCACATATCGTAATAGTATATTTCATTATATATATATATATATATATATATGTATATATATATATATAAATATAATTTCATCCCTAAAACTATCCACAGTGACCCATAGTCCTAGGAAAGAGAAATCGGTATAGCAGTCATGCGGGCAGGTTTGGATTGGACCCTACTATTTGTCCGGTGCCTAATTAGGTTGAATACGATACGAAAATTATACAGTTGTAGCGGATTAAGGTTAGAATTTTACAAATTCAGATCAAAACAGATCGATTCGTTTAAACGAGTTTGAGTCTTAAACAATTTCAATCCGCGAACCCGTTTAACTTTTTTTTAATATTTATATTTAATACTTTTTGTAATATCTTATAAATTTTATTATACAAAATTAGATAATTTAATTTTTTCACATGAATTAATTGAATTAAATTTTATTATATGAATTAATTGAATTATTTGTGTTTATTTTATTTAATTATATGAGATTTCTTAAAGAAAATAAATGATGTTAATATAACTATTTGCTTGATATATGGTAAATGAATCATTCTTAATTAATTATTATTTAGTGTTTATAATAATAATATTATTACAATGACTTTTAGCTGAGAAAATAATTTCTTGAACAATCCAGTTTTATTACGAAACTATATTTGTTTAGATTTTTAAAAATAAATCTTATGAATTTATTGAGATATCTAAATATTTAGTTGGATGGTTTGTTGTTTTTTTAATTATTTATGATTTTATGAGCTGTTTTATTAGTTTTTTAAAAATTTTATATAGTTTAATTTAATTTTTAAAATTTTTTTATATAATGAGTGAATAAATTAGCAGATTTAGTAAGTATTCGAATTGATAGATTTAATAATTATTTATTTAATTTTTATATATAATCTTGTAATATCATATCAAATCTGTTTTATAACATAAATATAAAATAAAAATAAATAAATTAACATGACACGATATATTTTATTCATTAAATTATATTTAAATTAATTTATTGTATATAATTATCTTAAATTAATACAACTTATCAAAACAAATTCGATACGATACGATTGCTGCTCCGCGTCTAACCACTCCCTTCATGGACCCGAAGGGAGGAAGAGAGGAGGGGCGGGGGTGAAAGAGCTTTTGGGGCTGCCCACAGATTTGAAGAAAATTACACCTAGAATTTTTTTTAAAAAAAATGTTTGACATTATTATTATTATATTAATTGCACAAACTATATTACGTGGCGGAAGTATAAGGAGTAAAGGCTGCAGTTCAATGCAAGTGGAATTCCAGTGTACATGATCACTTTGCTTCCCGAGAAAAGGAATCAGTCCCACCGAAGCGAACAACCTAATTTTCCTTTCCTATGCATTTATTGCGTGTTTTCACGTCACCAAAATATATGAGCCTGTTCACCTTTCCGTCATCTGACCTGGTCTCACTCAAAATGCTCGTTCCCCTTGGGTGCTTTCAATGCCATCGCTGGCTTAACAAGTTATATTATTCTTTTTATTTTAAAATATTTATTTATAATTTTATTTTTATATATATATTAAAAATAATATAATAATTTAAATAAAGTTTTTATGTGATTTTTATTAAAAATATAATAATTATTAGTTAATAAAAATTCTTAAAAAATAAGAAAAAAAAAATATTTTAAAAAATTATATAATTGATTTAGAATAAATATGGATACAGTAAGAATAAATTAATCATTAATTCTAAAAATATGTACATAAATAAATATTTAAAATAAAATAAAAAAATTTATAAATAAATATTTTAAAACAAAAAAAAGTATAATATAATATAAAACTTATTTATTTATATTTAAATTTATATTCTCTTTACTTTTCTTTTCTCTTATTATTCCAATCAAACATGTTATTAGTCCCCTCATAAACCTTTTTTATGATTTGAAATTAAGTCTTGATTAAATAAGGATGCTCCTTTAAAAGTCAAAAGACTACTAAGTATTAATGCTGTATCATATGATGACAAAAAATGTAACAGTATTTCAATATCAATATATATATATATTCACACTCCACCTTAATGTACCTTTTCAACTTTCTCTATAAGTTTTGTCTTTTTTCTTCCAAGTAAATTTATATATATATATAAAATTCGAAAATGAAGCATACTATTACGATACGTGGAAGTATCATAAGGTGACACGTGGCTAAATAATTTTTTTTTTAAAAAATAAAAATTATATTTGAATTCATTTAAAATCTTAATTAATTAAATTAACTAATAAAATATATATGTATTTAATATTAATACATTGAAATGTGTGATTCTTTGAATACTATCTAAATTAATATATTAAAATATGTGATTCTTTAAATATTATATATTTAATATTAATACATTAAAATGTGTGATTCTTTGAATATGATCTAAATTTATTTTAAAATATTAATTAATTAATTAATAATATATATTTAATATTAATATATTAAATCTTAATAACATAACAACCCGTGCAACGCACGAGATATCAATCTAGTATGACATTAATATTAACAAACTAATTACATAATATACCAAGGTATCATTTGATTGACACATAAGAAAGTAATATTACAAAATTTATATATTCAGAAAGTAAATTTACAGAATATGATTATGGATAGATTATATTCTTCTATTTAGAAAGTTGAAAAAATATTAAATGAAAGTAATATAAAATATTTTTAATACATTATAATAAAACATTATACACATATAAAATTTTAAAATTATTTTTAAATATCTATCATATTGCTGTACAATTTAGTTATATATTATTCTTTTAAATAGTTATAATAAATAAAAATAATAAAAATAGTATTTTCACATATTTAAATATAAATTTTATTTTATTTTATTCAATTTTTAATTATTCTTGAAGTTGAGCTCAAATTCTAATATTTGATTAAAAAAATATTTGATTATTGTCAAATTAAAGTATCTATAGAAAATTCAATAAAATTTCTTCTCACGTAATAAATTCAACCACAATATAATTTTTAAATTAAAAATTTACAATTGTTTTAAAATATTTAGTCTTTTAATTTTTTTGAAAAAATATTTATTATATTCAGGAATATAGAATTTTTTAATACATTACTAGGTTATGGGAGGTATAAGGGGAAAAGAATTACTAGTAATGAAAAATGTGAAATATAAAGTATATGATGTAAATTGGAATATTTTTTTTTATTTATTTTTAGTTTTTAATTTTTTTAATCTTTTACTGTTAGAATTATTGGGAAAAGAATCACAATACTACATCCAAGAAGGATTTATTTTTCTAGTATTGTGCATTTATTTTCCCGGATCTTAGGAATCAAATTTCTTTCCCAAATCATAAATAGTGAATCAAATGCTGGATTTTAAAAATAAGGATTGTGATTACTTTTTCATCTCATTTTTCTTGACAATCAAACGGAGTCTAAAGGACAAATAGAAAATAAACTATACCCTGAGTGGATAAAATACAAAAGACAACATAAACAAACACTCTAAAATCGTCTTTAAATTAAATTTTATCTTCACCTTTTTTAACACTCTAAATGAAAAAAGTTTAAATTTATCTTTTATCTTAAACAATAACATAAAAAGTTTAGGATGCATCAGCAGTCTTAAGTATCAACCGGATAGGGGATGAAACGCTGAGGAAGGACACAAATATAATTCGAGTTGAAAAAATTATCCATGGGAATGAAGCAAACGACACTGATCTAAAGATTGGAAGAGGATATCATCGCATAGTTATAGATCTTATAGAACAAATAGAGTTGAAAAATATAAATTTCATCTTACTTCCCACACTAATATTCTCTTTTATTGATTTAATTTATATCATACCATATGCTATGTACATTCCTACAAATTAGGTTTTCCCACTCTGGACCGGACACAAATCCGGTTAGAATGAACAGTGCGAGGGACCTCTCCTGTCGGTGTTAATCGTGGTACAAAAAAATGCCCTTTTTTCGATTTACAAACAGTTTGTATTTCAAAAGTCTCTTTGTTTTATATTGGATTGATGGCCCTCTGAATTGTTTTCGTGGAATGAGTCCCCACTCCCCTCCTTAACTTTATACTTTTTCTTTATACAAATCCCCACGAGAATTCTTCTTCTTCTTCTTCTTCTTCTTCTTCTTCTTCTTCTTCTTCTTCTTCTTCTTCTTCTTCTTCTTCTTCTTCTTCTTCTTCTTCTTCTCTAGAGTGGATGGTTGGTTCTCTACAAATTGAAGACTCTCGCATGATTAATACTCGTGAATTATTGCAGAAAAAGAGATGAAAGATCCTTTATATTCTAGCTAATCTTATTATGTTCAACCTTGACGTGACTCATGAAAGTGGCATCTCTACCATCAATCATGGCTAGAAGTTCATGTTTCATTTTCATCATCTTTTTCTTGTGTTTTTCTGTGCATGCATGTAACGCTCGGAGTATCAGGCTGGGGAATGCGGGTTCTGCTAAGGAATTACTTTCTTGCAAGGTTTGTATTAGTACTTGTGTTCTCTGGATTCTCTCATTAGTTGGTATACCCTTTCTCTAAATGGAACTAATCATCCTCTTTGATGTGCAGCTAGTAAAGAAGTTCAGACCAACCGTGGATCCTTTTCAACCAGGAGCAGCTTTAATTGGACGTGTCCAGTCTAGTAAGTTGCGTAGGGAGCTGAAGAAGCACAAGGGCCTTTACGAGGAAATGAAATATGTTTCAGGAAGAAGCTCAGATGTTGTTCCATTTAGATTTATCTCATTGGAGGGATCTGTTTCTTTGCATGTTCCTCGAACGAAGAAAGACAAGCTTCCTGGATTTTATGCCGACTATTCCCGACCGCGGACACGCCCTCCCTCTCATAACTGAAGCTCAGATCCAAGTGTCAGCCGGTTAATTTACCTCACATATATATTTGTAGTCCGAGGTAATTATTATTAGCTTTCTTATACTTTCAAACTCAGAAAAGTGTAGGAGGTGATAATAATTCAGCTTTAAAGCTCTAGCGTTTGTCAGTAATGGTCGTCTGATATTTATGACATTTTCCCTAACTAGTGAACCATTCTTGTGCAGCAAAATATATAACTGTTTGCTCCTCTAAGCCATGTTTGTTGATTTTCCATATTTCATTTGCATATCTTTCTCGGATCTGACATGCAGGAAGGGAAGCTTTTAAGTCTTCTTTGCGCATGAAATTTCATGATGATGGAAGCAGAAATCGAGATAAGTTGACTACTGACCCTTAAAAAGATCAATCAGAGGCTTAAGATATATCCAAGAATCATCTTTATCTTCATATTCATGCATGTCCAAAACTGATTCTAATCATCAGCGAACAATAATTCATGCATGAACATATACTGATTTAATTCAGTCTCATGTTCCAACCTAGCTACTACTACTACAATTATTATTTGGATTTGAATGTCATATTCAATAGTACTAAAATTTAATATAAAATGGGATATTATCATGTGTATCATTCCATTTATGTTTTATGAGCGGTGAAATTGAAGGTGTTTCACAATCACTTGACATTTGCAGATATTTTTAGATATTTCTTCAATTTTAAAATATTTGTTTATAAATTTTTTTTATTTTGTTTCAAAATACTTGTTCATGTGTATATTTCTAAAACTAACAATTAGTTTTTTTCCTATTATACGCCTATTTATTCTAAATCAACTACACAACTTTTTAAAATTTTTCTTTCTTCGTATTTCTTAAGAATTTTTACTAATCAATAGTTATCGTGTTTTTAATATGAGTAGAATAGGAACTTTATCTAAATTATTATATTATTTTTAACACTTTTAATATGTGTATAAAAAATTTTATGAATAAATATTTTAAAATGGAGAAAATACTTTTTTTTTTTTATAATTTGTTCTCTAATCCAAATTCAACGTGACTAGAAAGATAGGAGATACTAGACTGAGATTTTGGACACAGCTCAGATTACAAAAGTGAGCAGTGACAGAGGAACTACTGTTAGCTTTTAAAATATGTCTTTAGTCCACACGACCGAAAAGTCAGAAGACAGATATAAGCATGTAGGGTTCATAAGTACTCCACGGAAGTATTATTACTCCAATTAAACGCGAAAATAACCACAGGCAAAAGGGAAGAGAACTGTAAGAGATAAGGTGGTTCTTCCACAGGTTCTCTTTCCTGTTTAGATCTCAGTACGGCGAACTGTGCATCACAAAGTAGAGTGCTGTTCATACTAAAGATGACAGCGGCGGACCCAAAGGCAGCGGGGACAGTCGGTGCCACCAGTTCGTAATTCTCCTGTTCACCATAAATAAACTACTCTCTAGCTTCTTCAAAGTTTCGCGGGGAAGCTTTTGGGTCAAATTAGGAAGATCACCTTGGATTATGGGAATGGAGAAGAGAGGAGCTAGGGAAGGAAAAATGTGGAGATGAGAAGAGAAGATTGAGCGTTTATTGTTTTCGAGATTTATTAAATGAATAATATTATAAATATAATATAACAAAAATATTTTAGTCATTAAAAAACATATTAAAACAGGTTTTCATCGCCTATGTTTTTATCCACTTTTAAATAAAAATCAAATTGAGTTTTTTAAACTAAATCAACTCTTTCTAATAAAAATTAAGTTGACTTTTAATTTAAAACTAAATCAATCGCTTAATTAGTTTTTTTCCCCTTTTTTCTTCCCTTCCTTTATATAAATTTATTTGGTTTTTTCTCTTCCTTTATATAAATTTAGTTTTCTTGCTTTGTTAATCAAAATACTTGGAGTACATTTGGTTGAAGGATTTGAAAGAGAAAGGAAAGAAAGGAAATTAATTCATGGGTAGATTAATTTTTATATATAGAGGGAAAATAAAGGAATGGAAAGGAAAGAATGAAGGGATTAAATGTTAAAAATATTCAACCTAATGTTTGTCTAAAATTAAAAAAAAACGAAGAAAAAAGAAACCAACCGAAATAAATATATTTTTATATTGATTGAAATATTCTTATTTAAAATATTTATACTCACATCAAGATGTAAATAAAAATGTAATTATCTCTCTTTTCTTCTATCAACTATCCAAATATAAATATTCAATTCTCTCATTTCCTCCTCCTCACCTCTCCTTTTCCTCAATGTAAACATAGCCTAAATCTATTTTCTCTCCTTTGCTTTCCTTCTAACACCTTCATTAATCCAAACACACAGAAGTGAGGTCTCCTTTTTACTCTCTCCTTATATATATATGTTGATATATATATAGTTAGAAATCCCTTAATTTCATCAATATGTTGCTGGACCAGGCAGCTTACCAAACGTGTAGTGCTCACGAAAACTCAGGACCTAATTTATTCGGATGCTAATATATACCTCATGCGATGGGGACATCATTCAAACCATTTTGGTGTTCTCGAGTACATTTGTACCAATAATTTGATATCAATTGGAATGGCGTCGCATATAATTATACTATCAATTTCTTCAAATAGTTAGTATTATCCGTGAAAAGTAATGATATACAACGTTCTTCTATCAAAATAGTCAATTAAATGAATATTTTAGTTAGTCCCTCCTAATTTCGTATTACAAATACCCCTGGTTGGCGACAAATCCTTCATTAGTTGCCTAACTATTGTGGTTTTTATAGTAGCTAAGGTGTACACAAGGATACCTAATATCTTTCTCAAGGGAAGACATTGGCTTAATGTAGAACTAACTATTGCATCCTTATTAGTGCATCGTTTCACAGGAGCGATTTCTAAGTGCTATCACTATACAATTCACGAGTACGTGGGGCTAGTTGCTATTCTTTTTGTTCATAGGGAGACCACATTTGGGTATTCAAGATTTTGATATCAGGTAAATTCATCTCATTTCCATTCGTCAACTCATAACTTGTCATTTTTTTTCATGAGATTCAATATTGAATTATTAATATATATATATATATATATATATATATATATATATAAAAGTCGAAGATGAAGCCTATCATTACGACACGTGGAAGTATCATAAGATGACACGTGGCTAAATGATTTTTTTTAAAAATAAAAATTATATTTGAATTCATTTAAAATCTTAATTAATTAAATTAATTACTAAAAATATATATTTAATATTAATACATTGAAATGTATAATTCTTTGAATACTATCTAAATTAATATATTGAAATGTGTGATTCTTTAAATACTATCTATATATGTATTTAATATTAATACATTAAAATATGTGATTCTTTGAATACTATCTAAATTTATTTTAAAATCTTAACTAATTAAATAATTATTTAAATTAAATAATAATATATATATATTTAATATTAATACATTGAATCTTAATAACATAACAATCCGTACATCAACTTAATAAATATAACCATTTACGTTTATTACTATGGGAAAACCCGAGCATTCATCTTATTAGACTCCTGTAGTGTGTATGCTGATAACATTTGGTCCTATTATGGAATATGGACCGACATTTGACATCCTGGAATTACAAAGGTAACATAATCAAAAGACAGTAACGAACACAATCGCACATAAACAGCACAATCATGACGACCAGACTAGAAAATTATTAGGACGAATTTATTCCACATGCATGCACAGAAGCTGAGTTTAGGACCGGGAAGAAGTTATTCGATCAACAGATGAAGCCAGGAGGAACTTCCCTTTGGCAGTTGTTGAGGATCACACTCAACGCATGAGGGATATTTAGATTGATGCCCAGAATATCTGCTCTCATGGCAGTGCAAAGGCAAACAGCTGCCTCAAGATCAGTTAGACCAGTAAGCAAGCTGCAGCATGGGAGTGTGGGAGGAATGCCAATTATAACTCTAACCAACCCAAGTAAATTTGCACACACCCCCAGTTTCAAGGCGTCTCTGGGGCACCTTGCAGATCCTCCTCCTCCCCCACCACCGCCACCACCATTACCACTGCCGCCACCACCTCCACCACCGCCGCCGCCACCATTACCACCGTTGCCACCGCCACCACCTTTGCCGGTGCCTGGAACTGAAGGGTTGCCGCTGCCGCAGGTGTCACACGAATATGTTGCACTGACTAGAGCAAAGAAGAGAAGGTTCACCAAGAGGAAAGTCGGAGCTTTGGATGCCATCTTCGCTCACAAAGTAAGCACCCCACAAATACTCTTTGCAGGAGAAATTGCTACAATTGGATGCTTGAGGAGTGCTAGCATGCAGGGGTATTTATACTTGTTAGGAGGCTTCCTTGATCTGGTTCGCCTACAGGATTGAAATACCATACTATTGTCTCACAAAGAGTTTTAGACGATGCACGAGCTGCGTGGTTTTGAAAACTTTGCAAAGTTAGGCCCATGGCCCATAAGATCGTAGAAAAGAGTTGACGGGGTGATCACGTTTTACCTGTCTAATTATCTGATTATCGGGCCTAGTAATCTATAACCAATAGGGCAGTTGGAAACCTCCCTTAATCCCTTGCTAGGACGTCCTCCCAAATAATAGGATTTGGTAATAAATATAATAATCTTTCCGTCTTAAATTATTAATTTACTTTCTAATTTAATTTTTATATCAAATTATTTGTCTTTTTACTCTTAAAATATAGGTTGATTGTTAATTCCCAAACATATTAAATATGTTTAATAGTTTATACTTAGTATTCTATTTTCCAAATATATTAAAATACAGTTAAAAACTTATTTTACGAGTTCTGATTTCATACTCATATCGTTAATTCTCAAGAAATATCAATAGTAACTTAGAAAGAGAATTAAATACTTATTAATATTTTGATATATTTTCTAGAAAGGATTAAATACTTAAGGGAGAGAAGTAATTTAGAGTTATATCAAAATTTTGAAATTTGTGTACTTCTTAATATAAAGAGAGATTATTATTGAATTGTAAAAGTAAAAACAGAAGAAAATATTTAATTAATTAAAAAAAATTATTTTTTTTAATCTCTGCATAATCGGTTAAAATAGACAGATAATTTGAAACAGAAAAAGAATTAATGAATGTAAATAATATTCCCGAATAGGTAAATAACATGAATTCATAATAAAATTCATATTAATTTAATTAGTTTTTTCTTCTAATCTTAAATGAATAACATTCTAATTTGAGTAAAGGTAACTTCGCACATCTATAATTAAATGGAGTTTTTAAATTCCTCTCAATTACTCCCTCCGTCCCACTAAAATTGATAGTGGTTGACTTGGCACGATATTTTATGCAAAAGTAAAAATTAGAATATAATAATAATATAATATAATATAATAAAAATAAAAAATATGTGAATTTCACAATACTTTATGGCAAATCTAAAAATAAAAATATAATATATGTGGGGTATATATTAATTATTTTATAATAAATTATATAGTAAAAACTTTTCTTTTAAGGAAAGTATTAAATTTAGTGGGACGGTCTAAAATAATAAATATGTCAATTTTAATAGGATGGGGAGTAACAAATTATAATTACGCTAACAGATTGTGATCAATTGATCTTGAAATGTATCAGTAAGGGAAAAAGGGAAGAAATGAAAAACACCAAAATGGATTGACCAGAGAAAAGGGCTAACGTCAAAATAGAATGATGAGTGAGAGATGAAGGTAGAGGTTGTAACGGTAATTGGCAGTGGCATTTTGTTGATTGTGATCTTTTGTATCTCTCTTTCTCCACTTTCTTAATTAGCCGCCATTGGTTCATCCTATATGTATTTACAGATCTAGTCTTAGAATAGTTATTATCTCATTTTTGTTCTTTTAAGACATGATGAAGTTTATGAGGAAAATAAGAATTGGAGGTTATAAAATTTCTTCAATCAGCATAATGAGATTTACATTATCATCTTTTTTTTTTCTTTTTTCTGGGTCCTTTTTTTTTTTCTACATCTAAAGAAAGATCGGATAATTTGCTCACCGTTAATGTTAATCGAGAAAATGAATAAAATCTTTTACCTCTTCATCTTTTCACCTTTTTCATTGGATTGTTCTTTTTGAAGATGTGTGTTTTTTTTAATACTTCTCCGTAAATAATGATATATGTACAAATTTATTTAATTGTTCTCTAATGTTTATGTATACTTGTAAACATGAAATTTTGATAATTTAATTACTAAAGTGTATGAGAATATTTTAGTTTTAATAAGAGTTAATATATATAATTAAAATAAGAGACACATATTCTTCTCCTCTTTGTCATTTTGCTTGTCTTTTGTTTTAATTAGTTACCTTTTTCTAATAATGTTTTGGATTACAAAACTATTACTAACATCTATCCTCTTTTCTTTGTTTTTTAAAGCTATTATTTTGCAAATAGATTGATTAATTGGAACAAATTGGTAAGATGCCATTGAAACATCTAGGACATAGGGTAGGGGTAGCGGTAGATCACCACGGTATTAGAGAGAATTGTAATTAGCAGAGAAAAATTGGGGGGCGGGGGTGGAGGCTATGTTGTTTTTGAAGTGAAGTGTGTTTTACTTAACTTTTGTTTTACATTTACTTTTACTTTCACCATAAAAGTAAAAAAAAGATGTAAATTTCATCCTTTTTTTCAAATTTAGTTTCTTACGTGTGTTTCTAGGAGGCATTGTCTATTGAATTTTGGATGCTTCTATTTGATGATTTTTCAAATTTTTGTAAGATTCTCTCCTTCCTTCCCCAGTTGTAGAGATTAAAAATAGTACACGGAGGTAAAAAATTGTGGAATTAATCTTACTTATTGTTTTCTCAATTGGATAGCCAAAAGGACAGTTGGAAACCTGCCTTAATCCCTTGCTAGGGTGTCCTCACAAATAATAGGGTTTGGTTATAAATATCATTTAGTGAATGTAAATGTTATTCCCGAATAGGTAACTAACATCAATTTATGATAAAATTCACACTAATCTATTTAGTTTTTCCTTCCAATCTTAAATTAACAATGTTCTAACTTGAGTAAAGGTAATTTTACACATCTATAATTAAATGGATTTTTTTTCCCTCTCCGTTAACAAATTACAATTACGCTAACAAATTGTGAATTGATCTTGGAATCTACCAGTAGGGGATAAAGGGAAGAAATGAAAAACACCGAGCAAACACAAAAATGGTTTGACCAGAGAAAAGGGCCAACACCAAAATGCAATGATGATAGGAGTCTCTGTTTTCTTTGGTCCAAGACATGTTTGTATCACGAGATGCAAAACGCAAAAATCCTATTGACAAAGTTGTGGTGGAAAGAACACTCTCTCATCGATGATATCACCGCAAATC
Organism: Voacanga thouarsii; assembly: GCA_026120185.1. Lineage (NCBI taxonomy): Eukaryota > Viridiplantae > Streptophyta > Magnoliopsida > Gentianales > Apocynaceae > Voacanga > Voacanga thouarsii. Next base: position 8,034 of record JANUWF010000748.1, on the reverse strand, counting down.
TAATCATAATCAGCCAAGAAACAAAAACTAATTCTACCGTATCACACAATATTACGCGACTCCTACCGGGAGAGAAATCGGCAATGAAGTCAAAGCTTGTGGCCGTAAACAGATTCCCAATGGCAAAAACGGTTCTCTTGCAGACCAGCCCGTGAAGCTTAGATATAAAACTAAGCTGTTTCTCAATAATATTTGCTTTAAAAATGGTGAAATTTTCAGTTGGGATATTGAATCAAAATCCCATTAGCGATATGTGAATTCTGCCACGAGATGCCAATCCAGCGGGGCATCTCCTCCTCTTGCCTTTTCGAGAGGGCGATTGTTGAGACCTTCAAAAACTTAAGAGGACACAGGAACGAAAACTTTTAATGTGCAAACTTTGCCAGTACACTGAAGGCTGTATTTTTTTTTTCTTCTTTTACTTTTTCCCCATTTTTTTTAATAAGAGGGCCTGTACTATTGTAAGTCGAAAGAAAAAGAAAGAATCCCATCCTTCTCATATCAAGAATTAACTCTATCAGTTCTACGATCTATTATTTAGTCACCGTCTTTATTAAGTTAAAATAAATATTCTAAATTAATAATGAATATTTAAATTTATCTTTATATATTATTCAGACTTATCATCAGTATTTTATATCTTATCACAGTAAATTTTTTTAATTTAAAATATATTTTTCATGTCAAGGATTTGTATTTCATGATATTTGTTACAAATTAAAATATGGCAAGAATTACCGTATTTTGAATCTCTTTAAAAATGTTAGAATTTGTGAATTCTTACATGTTTCATTCAAATATAATTCTTCAATCTCTCTATTGCATACATTTCATTCGTTTTTCCTTTCCAAGTGAAAAAAAAAATACAGATAATTTATCAGGGGAAGCTGAATTCGAGAACTTAGGAATTTAGAACTTGTGAAATCCTTATTCTTAAAATCTTAAGAAAAGATAACAACCTTATAGCTCAATTGTGATGATAACATAAATTGATGTTATAACTTCAATACCTAATGATGTTTTTTTTTTATTCGGTAAAGAATGATAATGTAAATCCAACTTAAAATCTAATTACGTAATCAAACTATTTTTAACTAATTAAATTTCCAGTTTGTCACTAACCGTTGCAGTTATTGTTTTTATTTCGTTAAAGAAATTATTGCTTTTAAATTATAAAATAGTACTTTTAATTGTAAGGCCGAGTCCTCAGTATATTTAAAATTAAGGTTAAAATGCTGGGTCTCGGATCCGGATTGCACAATAGACAGGCCTAGGTCCACAAGCCCCATTCAGTCAGAAGCCAATCTTAGTAATTGGGCCAATGAATTTCCATCATTTAAACAGGCCCAGGTATCATCTCGTCTGTAATGCCTTGTCTATCAAGAAATACCATGTTGTCAACGGGCCTGGGCCTGCTTCTCACAAAAGCCCAAACCTGCATAAGCCTTTTTTTTCTTTTTCTTTTTTTTTTCTCCTCCTTTTCTGGGGGGATGAATTTAAGGAAACATTCCTCAACCGCCGGTCGAAATATAAAGTATAAACCGTCACGCCCTTGAGAATAACTGCAAAAGCTAGTAGGAGGAGGAGGAAAGCCGCCATGACTAAGAGATACAAAACTTTGAGGAAGAAATTGCATGAACTCGAAGCCGAACTTATTCTCATCTTCTCACTTCCAGCAGATCAGACGACGCCCTGCCACCACTTGCTTTCTGAAGGTATTGAACAGCGTTTTTTGTTCCTGAACAATCTTTTATCTGCAGAGATTGCTTCGGGTCCGTCAAAGCCTCACCATTTGCGCCACATTGCCCAGAGACTCACTGAACTCGAGATCGCTTTCCGCGGATGGGATGATTACACTGCATCTGCAGCCAATAACTTTGACACTGCCTCAGTTTGTTCTTGCGATGAGTCGTGTCGAAACGATGATGGAGAGCCCTCTAATTTGCCTGATCCGGACTTGGGTTCTCCTGAAGACAACGTTCAAGAGGATAGTCTCGGTCGAGTGCAAGAAGAAGAAACAGAGATGGTAGGTTGTAAAGTTGCTGTTGAGAAGGAGAAACGAAGAATTTCCATGATAGGGAGGTATTGCGGGGTGTTGGTCAGTGGAATGGTTTTGGGGACAATTTTAATGGGCTCTACCATGCTAGGGTGTTACGATTCTTCTTCTTATTCAAGTCTGCGCCAAGGTTTCCGTATTCCTACCTAAGTTTTATTAGTATTTTATTATATGTCGATAAAGTGTCTCTCTCTTTTTTCTTTTAATTTGTCTCTTATGGCATAGGTACAAGAACGGAGGGGGAAAAAAATGGTTGCTTTGCATGCAAAGTATAAACTTTACGTGAATCGTTCACATATTCTTTTTGCTGATTATTCTTTATTCTCATCCCATGTTGCTTTGATATTTCTTGTTGAATAAACAAAAACATTGATCAAAAAACCTTTTCGTATGGGCTGAGATTGTTTTGAGCATATTTCTTTGTATAATACTTTTGTAAATGGATGTATCGATCTAACTATACAACTTTGGTAAATCAAATAAATTTAAATATGTTTTAATTGATTAATTTCAATTTAATCTCAACTACGATATCTAAATAATAATTTGACTTGACCATCTAATTAGAGTTTGAGTACAAACTTACGGTGCGAGTTAAGAGACAATCACAACCAATTAAGCAGTGCATGAGGAGGTTGTTTTGAGCATATTTCTAACTTGATATCAGGTGTATGTGGACAACCTAAGGTCCCACGTTATGTCCTATTAACTTTGAAGAAAGGCACTCACTTGGCTAATGCTGTCAGTTTCAGGTGAGTTTCCCTTTTTATCAGAATTGATTATCTTTCACTCAATACGAAATTTTATAGTATAATCAAAAGGTGAAAAATACATAGATCAATAAATAATTTACGTTAAATTTAAATGCAGAAGTGAGTAATTTATGTTAAATTTAAATATAAGAAAATAATTAATTTATGGGGAGATAATAAAAAAGACAGTAACGAACACAATCACACATAAACAGCACAATCATGACGACCAAACTAGAGAATTATTAGGACGAATTTATTCCGCATGCCTGCATAGAAGCTGAATTTAGGGCCAGAAAGAAGCTGTTCGATCAGCAGATGAAGCCAGTAGGAGGATTCCTTCCGCAGTTGTTGAGGATCAAACTCAGCGAAACGGGGATATTTAGATTGATGCCCAAAATATTTGCTCTAATGGCAGTGCAAAGGCAGGCAGCTGCCTCAAGGTCAGCTAGACCAGCAAGCAAGCTGCAGCACGGGAGTGTGGGAGGAGTGCCAATTATAACTCTAACCAACCCAAGTAAATTTGCACACACTCCCAGTTTCAAGGCGTCTCTGGGGCACCTTGCAGATCCTCCTCCCCCACCACCGCCGCCACTGCCACCGCCACCGCCGCCACCGCCGCCGCCACCATTACCACCATTACCACCGCTGCCACCATTACCACCATTACCACCGCTGCCACCATTACCACCTCTGCCACCGCCACCCCCATTACCACCTCTGCCACCGCCACCGCCATTGCCGTTGCCGTTGCCGTTGCCAGTGCCTGGAACTGAAGGGTTGCCGCTGCCGCAGGTGTCACACGAATATGTTGCACTGACTAGAGCAAAGAAGAGAAGGTTCACCAAGAGGAAAGTCGGAGCTTTAGATGCCATCTTCGCACACAAATTAAGCCCCCTACAAATACCCTTTGCAGGAGAAATTGCTGCAATTGGATGGTTGACGAATGCTCGCATGCAGGGGGTATTTATACTTGTTAGGAGGCTTCTCTGAACTGGTTCGCCTACAGGAATGAAAAATCATACTATTGTCTCACAAAGAAATTTAGACGATGCATGAGCTGCGTGGCTTTGAAAACATTGCAAAGTTTGGCCCAATAAGATCGGGGAAAAGAGTTGACGTTGTGATCACGTGTTACCTGTTAATTATCTGCTTGTCTGGCCTTTAAGTCTATAACCAAGAGGCCAGTTGGAAAACTCCCTTATTAATCCCTTGCTAGGATGTCCTCACGAATAATAGGGTTCGGTTATAAATATCATATTAGTGAATGTAAATGATATTCGCAAATGGGTAAATAACATCAATTCATGATAAAATTCACAATAATTTAATTACCTTTTTTTCTTTTATTGGTAAATCAATAATATTCTAATTTAGGTAAAGCTAACTTCGCACATCTATAATTAAATAGTGTTTTTCCCTCTTGACAAATTACAATTATGCTAACATATTATGGGTTGATCTTGGAATCTATCAGTAAGGGTAAAGGGAAGAAATGATAAACACCGAGCAAACACCAAAATGATTTGACCAGAGAAAGGCTAACACCGAAATGCAATGATGATAAGAGTCTGTGTTTCGTTTGGTTCAAGACATGTTTGTATCACGAGATGCAAAATGCAAAAATCCTATTGACAAAGCTGTGGTGGAAAGAACAATCTCTCATCGATGATATCACCACAAATCTAGTCATAATCAATCATGAAACAAAAACTAATCGGAATAATATTCAAGAATCAAGGTTTTCTAGAAAGTTATGATAGTATTGTATCACAATATTGCGCGACTAGAAATAAGCAATGAAGTCAAAGCATAGTGGTAAACAGATTCCAAATGTCAAAAACAGTTCTCTTGCAGACCAGCCCGTGAAGATTAGGTGGAAATGTAAGCTGTTTCTCAAAAATATTTGCTTTTAAAATGGTGAAAATTTTCGGTGGGGATATTGAGTCAAAATCCCATTAGCGATATGTGAATTCTGCAGCCAATAATTTTGACACTGCCTCCGTTTGTTCTTCCGATGAGCCGTGTCGAAACCGCGATGGAGAGCCCTATTTCCCTGTTAACCAAGGTATAAGGAATTGCACCAGCAAAATAACCAAAAAAATAAAAAAGAAAAGATAAAATTGGCTTTGCACACTGTTGAGCATTCTACTTCAGCTTCCACGTAGCAGCCACCAGGATTACATATGCATTACCAGCCACATCAGCAGCCACAAGAATCACAGTTGGCAGCTTAGGATTATGAAGCTGACTCACATGGAAGATCACATAAAAAATGCTTGCCTCATAGCATTTAGCAAATCACACATGACTTGCTGTGTTATATATATATATATATATATATATCAAAATGTAACGTGAAAAGCATAGTAGGGGCAGTTACAAGTGAATGTATATATATTACACCCTTATACTGTAATTGATTTTTAAGCAGAAATAAAATCTTTGATTCAGCTTTTCTCCTCCATTGAGCTTTACTGCAAACTGAGTTTTTTTTGCTTCAAAGTTTCTTCATGGTATCAGAGCGTGTTTTCTAGGCAATTCTGGGTTCCTGCTTTGTCTTCTGAGATCAGTGTTGATCTTGTCTGCAACAATGGCAAATCCCACTACAGGAAAAATCGAGATTTATGATGAACTTTTTGCGACAGCTTCAAAATCGTCGCTAATAGCGACCAATTTGCGACGATTTTCAATTAACTCGCGGGTTGACCAACACCGTCGCAAAATCGTCGCAATTTGCGACAGTTTTGCGACGGCCAATAAACCCTCGCAAATTCGTAGCAAACTCGTCGCTATTTGCGAGGGTTTTGCGACGGTCTTTAAGCCCTCGCAAATTGCGAGGGTTTTGCGACAACCATTTATTTTTTAAAAAAATATTTTCAAAAAAATTTTTGAACGTCCATTGCAAAATCCTCGCAAATTGCGAGGATTTTGCTACGGCCAATAAACCCTCGCAAATTGCGAGGGTTTTGCGACGACTAATTGTTTTTTAAAAAATATTTTTAAAAAATTTAAATGTCCATCGCAAAGTCCTCGCAATTTGCGAGGGTTTTGCGACGGCCCATTAGTCCTCACAAATTGCGAGGGTTTTGCGACGGCTATTTATTTAAAAAAAATTGAACGTCCATCGTAAAACCCTTGCAATTTGCGATGATTTTGCGACAGTCAATAAACTCTCGCAAATTGCGAGGGTTTTGCGACGACCAATTTTTTTTTAAAAAATATTTTTAAAATTTATGAACGTCCATCGTAAAGCATCGCAAAGTTCTCGCAATTTGTGAGGGTTTTGCGACGGTCTTTAAGCCCTCTTAGATTGCGAGGGTTTTGCGACGGCCATTTATTTTAAAAAAATATTTTTCAAAAATTTTTGAATGTCCATCGCAAAACCCTCGCAATTTGCGAGGGTTTTGCGACGGCCGAGGATTTTTAAAAAAAATATTTTTTAAAAAATTTTTGAACGCCAGTCGCAAAATCCTCGCAATTTGCGAGGACTTTGCTACGGTCAATAAACCCTCGCAAATTGCGAGGGTTTTGCGATGACTAATTGTTTTTAAAAAATATTTTTAAAAAATTTAAATGTCCATCGCAAAGTCCTCGCAATTTGCGAAGGTTTTGCGACGGCCAATTAACCCCGCAAATTGCGAGGGTTTTGCGACGGCCATTTATTTTAAAAAAATATTTTTAAAAAATATTTTTGAACTTCCATCGCAAAACCCTCGCAATTTGCGAGGATTTTGCGACGGTCAATAAACCCTCGCAAATTGCGACAATTTTGTGACGACCAATTGTTTTTTTAAAAAATATTTTTAAAATTTATGAACGTTCATCGCAAAGTCCTCGCAATTTGCGAGGGTTTTGCGACGGTCCTTAAGCCCTCGCAAATTGCGAGGGTTTTGTGACGGCCATTTATTTTTTAAAAAAAAATATTTTTCAAAAATTTTTGGATGTTCATCGCAAAACCCTCGCAATTTGTGAGGGCTTTGCGACGGCTTTAGTCCCTCGCAAATTGCGAGGGTTTTGCGACGGCCAATATTTTTAATTAAAAAATAAATTTAAAAAAAAATTGGAAAATCTCAAAACCCTAATTCATCGCAAATTCGTCTCAAATCCGTCACTAATTGCGACGAATTTGCGAGGATTTTGACAAATTAATTGAAATATTTTTAATAACATGTCTCAATTAGTGCATTTTATTATAATTTTGTATATGTAATTATGTCATGTTATACACCTAATGTATTGCATAAATAAATATATATAGTTAATTATGTTATGTTATGTTATATACTTACTCTAATATATAAGTATATGTATACAATATATATAAGTATCTATTTAGTTTAATATATATATTATAACATGTAGGTATATATATACATATGTCTAATTTTTTAATTTATCACTTTGATTTAGTAGTGTATAAATTAAAATATATAAAGAAAAATAATTCAAATACTTTATTATTGTTGATATCACCAAAAAAATGGTGAAATTTATAATGTAGAGATCAATTTGTAATGTTTTTCATCTCCTACATGTTTAATATATATTATACTATATAGCTATGTATATACATATGTCCAATTTTTTAATTTATCTATTTGGTTAAGTGGTGTATAAAGTAAAATATATAAAGAAAAAGAATTCATATACTGTTATTATTATTGAGATCACTAAAAAATTAGTGAAAATTATAATGTAGAGATCGATTTGTAATGTTATTCATCTCCTACCTATTAATATATATTATACTATATAGTTATATATATACATATATCTAATTTTTTGATCTATTTATTAGTTAAGTGATGTATAAATTAAAATATATAAAGAAAAATAATTTAAATAATAATAATATTATTAAAATCACTAAAAATAATAAAAATTATAATGTATAGATCGATTTATAATGTTATTCGTATTAATTTATGAGAAATTAGCGAGAGTTTTATTTTTTCATCACAAATTGCGACGAAATAGCAAGATTTAAAAAAAAGCTAAAATTTTCCAAAATTTTTCACTCCCTCTTTTTTTTTTTTTTCCCCCTCCTTCTTCCTCACACCCTTCTTCCCTTCCCACGCGATCCGCCACCCCCTCCCCTTCCAAGCTCGACGCCGCCCATCTCCCCTCCCCATCCCTCCCCCCTCCCCCCCGCCGGCGACCTCCCCCGCAGCTCCCCCATCCTCGCGCCCCCCTCCCTCAACTCCCTTCCCATCCCGAGCCCCC
>JANUWF010000744.1:0-31602 GCA_026120185.1 Voacanga thouarsii | reverse complement strand
ATCACAATTTCAAAGCACATAAATCATTCAAAAATATATTTACGCATGCAAGAAAATATAATATGCATCCCGACCCCCTTACTCTATGATTGGTTTTAGTTGGGGTTTCACATTATAACTACCCAAGAGTCTAGAAAGTCAAGTGGCTTGATATAAACCTTTTAATAGCAAACAACAGTGCAATAAACTCCTTTCACCATACAATATTTCATTTGGTTTGAAGTTGGAATTAGTGCCAACTCCTTCAAGAATAATAAATTAATTTTTACTCGAATATTTTAGTGCTTGTTCCCAAAATCTACTACTCATTATATGTATTAATTGGAACCATTTCTAATATACAATTGCCTTAACCAAGGACTTATCGAGTGGTGATTCCTACAAGTGGTCGTAAGATATTCGCTCCTACTATTAGGAGTGGTGAATCCTTTATTGATCCTCTCAACTATTTTCATTTGCTTCATGTTGCACTCAATATCTATCCTGTAGGCGGTCTTTCTAGGACTCCAGAGATTGGAAACAAAGTCTAACACTCAGCAAATAAAGTACCTTGGAGATCTTAAGTCTAAGGATACTTGCACATTTGCTATGACGAGATTCTATCATTGGTACTAAATAGTTATCTATGTGATTATCTCATAGTCAGGTTATCCACTATATTTGTTCAAGTAATAAGCATGTGTTAACTTTGAGTATCACAATACTCACAGATATGAGAATAACCACCTGATCAAATAAAAAAGTATAACACATGCTAGTCTTAATGTATTAATGATGTCCTATCTCATTAATTCTATGACTAGGGATAATTTAAGTACGAACACTATCCAGAGTAGTAGCAACCCTACATTATAATCTCTATCATGATTTTATTAACCTAGTGTTGCACTTGGGACTTTATTTAAGAGTTATTTTCATGAAAGCATAAATAAAACAAACTGATAGATAAAGAATGCCTTATTTTATTTAATAATGCACAATATACAGAATACATGTGATTGCCTCCAGGGCATAACACTAATAAGCTCCCACTTTCACTAGATCTAATCATGCATGTATCTAATACTAAATGACTCAACATGTCTATCATGTTTCTTTTGGGATAGTGCTTTTGTAAGCGGGTCAGTTATATTCTCATCCGTGGAAACTCTCTCTACCTTTTACATCTTTTCTATCAATAAATTCATAAATCAAGTGATAGCACTTAAATTAAAAATGTAGCCTAATTGTGACTCGTAGTCATTATTATCATATTGGAAATCGGCATCAATATACCTTTTACTTATTGAAGAATAGAGACAATGTCTCCTATTAGCACTATGTCATTCACATAAAGCGATAGAAAAATAACTGCACTCCCACTAACCTTCTTGTTTACACAAGGTTCATACATATTTTAAATGAAACCAAACTCTTTGATTGTTTCATCAAAATGGATGTTCCGACTCCTAAAAGCTTGCTTAAGTCTATAAATGGACCTTTGTAGCTTACACACTTTTATGTTTTCAATGGACATGAAACCCTCAGATTATGTCATACATACTTCCTCAATCAGGTTTCCATTTAGGAAAGATTTTTTCATTTCCATTTATCAGATCTTATAATCATAATGAATAGTACTGGTTAGGAGTATTCTGATGGATTTCAGCATAGCAACTGGTGAGAAGGTTTCATCGTAGTCAATGCCATATTGTTAACGGTAACCCTTAGCCACCAGTGGTGCTTTATAGGTAACTAGGTTACCTATAACTAGCCATTTGTCAGATTCAAAACTATTCAGAACTTTCTTGTAATTAGTAGGCCCATAACCATTTATGAGCAATAAGTCATTGTGGTAACCTATGAGAAATCCATATCACTTAGGTACCATATGTATCCTACTTGACCTACAAGGTTCTTGTGTGGTTGAAGGTTCATCTATTCTCTCAATAGACGTGCGATCAGACAGTTAATCCTTGCTTGTTTGTTCTTCTTGAATTTCACTAAGTTCAATCTTTCTCCCACTGTCCCCTTTAAGAATGTGCTCTTTCTCTAAGATTATAGCATGTTTCGAAACAAACACTTTATTTTCAGAACGAAAATAGAAGTAATATTCGAAAGATTCTTTCGAATAACCGACAAACAAACACTTGTCAGACTTACTGTCATGTTAGTCCGACTATAGTCTTTTGACAAAAACAGGGTAACCCCATTGATAGGGGCAAAATTCATCAATATTTTTCTAGTTATTTGCTGCTCTTTTATGATACTTTAGATGTAATAAATAGGCATATTCCTTCCTATTTGACGTTTTGCTTGTAAATATTATTTTTGAAGAATTTGTGCAGAATTGAGTTGATTTCGAGCAAAAAATGAAAGATTCCAGATTGTACCTAGCACCAGGTCCAGCAAAGGCACCAGATGCCATGTTTGTTCTGGAAAAAGTAGCAAACAGTAAGAAACCATATTGGACTCGGCACCAGGAGGGTCAAAGGGACCTAGAGCCAGGTCCATTCTGATTAGAGGTGGCGAATTTTCCTGTTCCAAGCAAATTTTGGCAATTTTAGTTTAACTCTTTTGGGAACTCTTTCAACCACAAAAAAGGACTCTTGTAGGCATTTTTTGGTAGTTAGAACTCCTATAAATGCAAGAGATTAACATTGTATAAATGATTTTTCATAGTTTTCAATTCTTCAATGTAATATCTTTAGAAAACACCCTAGAGAAACACCAATATTTAGAAGGATCAAAAAGAACTCTTGGAGAAGAAGAAGAGGTTACTCAAGAAGGTTTTAAGGAAGAAGAAGAAGGCTTACTTGTCTATCAGTGGTTTCTTTTTCTCCTCTTTATAATTTATTATCAATTTGAAATTAATGTTTTGATTGTCTTTAGATGATATTCTTTTGGATTCATGATTTTGTATTGATTTTTGTACTTTGATCAATTTATTGCTATTCTTCGAATTTGATTACTTGAGCATAATATCTTATTGGATTGATTAGTTCTCTTCTAATTAACTTGCAAAGCGATGTTAGGATAGAATGGCCAAGTCATTAATTCAATGGTAATTATTCTTAACTTTCTTAAAAAAGAAGTTATGTGTAAAGACTAAGTAATTAAAGATTGGTTGATGATTGCTAGCATATAGATTCATTTTTTAATTTCATACTATAAATCACCTAGAATATAGGAATTTGTGTGAGGATTGATTTTAATGCATCTTTTGGAAAAAAATTGGTTATGACAGAATATGTTCACTAATTTAACTAGAAGATAGTGATTCCATGGATTGCAAACGAAGTGGGTCAATTTTATTCCTTCATGATGCCAAGTTAATAATTAATTGAGAGAATAGCTAGTCAACCATTATTGTGTGTTCAAGGGTTTCTATCTATTTACATATCTTTTCTCCTTATTCTCACTCCTTGATTTTCCTTGTGACTTTTCTTGTGTGACTTAATTTTCTCTAGGATATTAGGTTAGTAGGTTATTTACTTATATTTCTCTATTCTATTGGCTAAGCAATAAAGATTTGGATAAAGTAAGGTGGGAGCCTAAATTCTCGTGGATTCAATACTTGCTATTCCTTATACTATACGATGGGTATACTTGCCCATATGTATGGCTTTAGTGGTTAGCATTTTATTAAAGCTTGATTGATTGTGTAATTTATTGGTAATATTTTCTACACTAAAAAGCACGCATCAAGTTTTTGGCACCATTGCCAGGAATAGGCACTATCGGAAACACTCCAGTCTTGTTGATTTAGCCTTTGTTGTAATTGTATATATCGCTAAATTTTGTGTTTAATATTTCTAAATTGTGTATTTTTCTTTTCTTTATTTTTTTTTGTTATTTTTGCTTGTTTTTATTTTTATTTTTGATTTAATTTTTATTTTTCTTTGAGTGTGAGATTCAAAACATCATCGTGGATAATTATTCACGGGAATAACATCAAAGGAGCTATAATGATGGTACGTTGGCAAGGTTGCAAGCTCGGATTAATGCTTTTAGTGAGACATCACTTGAAGCTTCAATCAAATCCTTTGTTGCCAACGCAAACATGTCCATTAGGTGGCATGAAGAAGTACCCCAATGAATGGGATCTACAAGAACACAACTAGTCAAGTTGGTTGAAGATGCCTTAAAGGCACATACACTTGAACAAGAGGATCCCTAAGGAAACGAGAGAGGATATGAGGAACAATTGCCTAATATAGAAAGGGAGGTATTCGATTCTTCTCTATGTGCTAATAATTCTAATATGTCTTTGTCATATAATTTCTTAGGTTCCACTCCATTCTTGGAGGACAATGGTCCAAATGATGATGTATGGAGTTTAACATGCCTTAAGGAGTTGGATCTTTCAACACTACATCATAAGAAGTCCTTCAAGGATGGTGATAATTGCTTCCTTTCACTATATTCAAAGGAAGGTAACTTAGTTTTTGTAGATCATAATTTGAAACGCAAGAATTTCTTGATTCCATCATTAAAATCTACATTACTAAGTCTAAAGGGCAATTTTAATTGTGATAAATCTTTTGAAGGGATAAGTGGTGATTCTAATGTTTATACACTTTTTCAAAAAAATTTACATCTTTGTGTTGGAAACTTGATTTGTATGTCTAAAAAGGTGATACAGATGGGGGGGGGTCATGTATTTACATTCATTGCCCCAAATATTTTCATGAACCCTCCATTTTTCAAAACCCTTTCTTATTTCTACTTTCATCATGTATACTTTTTCCAATACGCATTAATTTATTTTACAAAGGTTTGATAAGGAAGCATGATGAGTGGAAAGAATTTGTATATTTATTTTGTATTTGGAGTTGTTAGGTGTTATTTCCCCCAAATAAGGAAAATATTTCCATCTTAAGTGTGGAGGAGTGAGTCATGTCTTTATTTGCTTTATGATGATTTTTATTAGTATTTTTCTTGTATTTTTATTTGTGTTTTGTTTTGCAAGTAGGAATAAATACTTCTTAAACAAGCTCTTCTCTCTATTCCACGTTTTGATATTAATTGGAGCTTTATTGAACTTGGAGAGTATTGCTTAATTTTCTACCTCCTTTATTATTTTTGGTCCCTTTGGAGATGCTTTCTTATGTTTAGTTTTAGCCAATCAGGATATTGTCCAATTTAAGTGTGGGGGAGTGGTTTAGTAATATTGTTTGTCCATGTTTTTATCAATTATCTTGTTGTTTTCATGGTATCAAACAACTTTGTTAAAATTTCATTGAAAATATGAAAGTTTGGAGATTTGGAGCTAAATTGAGCTTATTTGTCAATAATGAAGTTTTGATTGATTGATTTATTTATTATTTTTTTTGGACTTTGGATATGGATTTGTCATTTATTATGGTTTAATTTTTATTGAAAGGTAAACTTGTGTATTAAGTGAGATTTTGATAAGTCTTGAGAATTTAATTTAACCTTAGTTATATTTGGTATTTGAGTTTTGTTTTATTCTTTAAGTTTGAATGTGGATGATATGATGAAATATAGCAGAGTTGTTGACTAATTCTTGTATTATAGATTTAAAGTTTGCTTAACTTTGAGTTGTGAATAAGGAATGTGAGGGAAAAAATTTTTAAAAAAAAAACTTATGTGAAAAGGAAAGAATGTGAGTTAAAAAAAGTTGCTTTCATCTGTTGAAAAAAAAAAAAAAAGCGAGACATTTTGCTGAAAAGAGGGGCTAATACGGTAAGTGGAAGAAAAGAAAAAAAGAAGCATCACACTCTCTTGAGACTATCCCGAAGGCAAGAAGGTAAGGAAAGAAAGGGAAAAAAAAGAAAATTATTGAAAAATGATGATGACTATAATGGGGCCAATACAATGCGTGAAGAGAAATCTATTCACTTGAGGCAATCAAATCCCAAAGTCATTAGAAAAAAAATGAGTGGAGTGTTTTCCTTGTTTTACTAACTTGAGTTGTGTAAATTTAAGTTTATAATGTTTGAATTGGTTAAATGGCTTGACTTGTATGATTTATGTTATATATGTTTTTGCTTAAGGAGTAGGATAATTTTCTTATACTAGATATAAGCTTGTTTAACTTAACTTTGATGGCCTTGGGATCATTTGATTTAATACATGAGTTTGAAATGTTTTGAAAGGGTTGAGTGAATGACAAGTTTGTGTTTGAGGTTGGAAGAAGATTATTCCTTGATTATGGATGAATTTACTAAGGATAAATAGAAGAATTGTTTTGTCTTGAGAATTTGCTTATTGTTTTAATTCTTGTTTGCTTGATGACAAGCAAAGTTCAAGTGTAGGGGAATTGATAGGGGCTAAATTCATTACTATTTTCCTAGTTATATGAGGCTATTTTTGTGATACTTTTGATATAATAACTAGGAATATTCCTTCCTATTTGACATTTTGCTTGTAAAAAGTATTTTTGACGAATTTGTACAGAATTGAGTTGATTTCAAGCAAAAAGTGAAAGATTCCCGACTGTACCTGGCGCTAGGTCTAGCTAAGGCACTAGGCACTAGGTCTGTTCTGAAAAAAAAAAAAGCAGCAAACAGTGAGAAACCAGATTGGACCAGGCACCACGAAGGTCGAAGGGACCCGGCACCAGGTTCATTCTAATCATAGTCGGCGAATTTTCCTATTCCAAGCAGGTTTTGGCAATTTTAGTTTAATTCTTTTGGGAAATCTTTCAAGTGTGGAAAAAGACTCTTGTAGGCTTTTTGGCAAATAGAACTCCTATAAATACAAGAGATTAACATTGTATAAATGAGTTACCCATATTTCCATAAAGTAGCAGGCTGTAACTTTGTGGGATGTCGCCCCGTCTGATTGCTCAAACAAGGAGTCTTTATGACAAACTACGCTCAATAGGAAGCAAAAATTTTTCCAAAATAGAAAAGTATAAGAATTTGGCTTCTGATACATATACTCAAGGGTATAACAGGTCCAAGATATAGCATGAGTCTTTGACAATCCACCGCGCTTTCGCTATACCTCTAATCCTATTTTTTTCAAAAGAGATAACACACATGTGAACGTAAAGTTGATTGAGTCCTATGTGTGCTAGTGTTTTCAATTGAAAAGATCTCATGAAGAATAATCTCAACATAAGTTAGTTCAAAAATTCTCATGTGAAAATATTCTCAAAACAAGCATTCAAGTATTTCGAGTGAAAACATGCTTATTTAAGTATTCAGAATACTAGTATAAAATATTCTAATTCAAGTATTCAAGTATAGTCAGTGCTTATGCCAGGTATTCAAATAAGTGCTTATGCCAAGTATTCAAGTCAGTGCTTACGCCAAGTATTCAAGTTAGTGCATACATCAAGTATTCAAGTGAGTGCATACACAAAGGATTCAAGTTAGTGCTTACGCCAAGTAGTCAAGTTAGTGCATATGCAAAGTATTCATGTTGGTGCATACCATAGGTATTTAATTTAGTGCTTACGACAAGTAGTCAAGTGTGCTTACACTAAGTATTCAAGTTAGTGCTTATGTTAAGTATTCAAGTTAGTGCATATGCCAAGTATTCAAGTTAATCATGTATTGGGTTCAAGAATTGACAAGTTCAAGAAATCAAGATTCATATTGCTCATCATGTTTCCAAATCCACATAGAAAGCTTGCACTTGAGCACATCAGGAAACCATGTTTCCATATCAGGAAAACACTTTACCAAAACCGGGATTTGGAAATTTAAAAGATCACACACGAGATATGTCATATCTTGGATATTCAAGAAATCAAGTGCTCTATAATGCTTTCAAATTCAAGTGTAACATTCATCTCATAATATATCAGGAAAGCACATGATTGTTTTAGGAAAACACTTAGCTAAAACAAAATTTAAAATGGAGTGGGACTCATCTCATGTCCTAGCTCAATGTGATGATGCATATAATACTCTTAGTCCTTTAGGAAGAGTTGAAGATAAATGACCTAAATCAAGAGTCATTACAAACCTCACTTATCATTCTAAGGTACGACTAACACGAAACTATTATGTGAATAGAAGATATTCTATTTTCGTCTTTCTCACTTCTTCCAACCAAAATGAGATAAATACTTGGAATGATCAAGGCTCATTAATTCATTTCCCATCTCTTTGGTCAAACAAATATCCAAGGTTTTCATATGTTCTTGTGATCTCTCTTTCATCCCCTAATAACAATAAAACAATACTTGAGTTTATTTCTTGCCAAATAGAATTCTGCATTTCTTCATTCTTGTCACACTTGTTTGTTTATATTATAGCTTTTGATTCATAAGTCCAATTGAAGTCAAACCTGTTCCAAAATGTCTTGAAGACATTCCTTTATGATTTCCAATTCATGAACCAGTGAGGTCCCTTCTCATTTCATTCATTTTTGCTTACAACATCTCAGATTCTCAATCCCGTCACAGTTTTGGCAGCTTGTAGTATTTTCGTCATAATATTTTATTCACAACTCCAAATCATGTAAAATTGGTCCCAAAATGATCCTAAGACATTTAGGTACAAGTTTCAGGTCATATAGTTCCAAATGAACAAGCCAATTTATACAGTTTATTTGTTCTTCAAGGCTGCTCGGGATTTCTTCAAAACAGAAATTCTCTTTTTATTTCATTTCTTCACACCATCTATTCTATTTTAATCCTAAAAACTATATAACACTTAAACCATCTTAAATTCCATCATAGTGGCCTTAAATTCTCTGATTTTCTGAGATACTTAACCCATAAAAATCATATTTTCCAACACCAAGTTCAACAAGTGCAATCAACAACATTAACAATTTCATTTTCTTCAACAATTAATTCAATCTTTCCTTTCCATTTCTTACACCTTCTTGTGCAGCCATGAACAACCCCCCAAGCCACCATTCAAACACCTTCATATACCATACAAAACATAGTATGTAAAGCCTTCATCCATCCAGCACACACACACACACCTGCACACACAAAGGTTCACATAGTACACGTTTAATCGAAATCATAGCCGTAAATATCATGTTTTCATGTTAAAACTCATACCAAAATAATCACTATAACGAGATTTATGACTTTAATTCTTGAAGTATACACTTTTACCTTGTATGTGGGATCTCTTGGCTTGATTTTGCTCCAAGAACATACACACTTTTTTCGTTCTCTCTCCTTTTTCTTTTTCTCCCTATTTTTCTCTAGCTTTTCTTTCCTTTTCTTTCTCTCTTCTATCTATGTTCCTTATGGATGAATTTCTTGCGGTAATTCAGCTCCTCAACCACCATTCTTATTCAAGAATGGTGACCAATTCATTAAATGCTATGGTGGCTATTGTGGGCTATCCTTCCAAGTATCGTTTTCTTAATCCAACCTTTTTCTTTAATTATTTTCTTCGAAAACTTATTCAATAAGCTTTATGAAATAACAAATCACCATTTGACACTTGTTTTCACTCACCAATCATATTGAACAACTTGTTCCAATTTCGACCGCATTTTAGAAATTTTCTCAAAAATAACTGAATTTCGGGTCCATATTGAAAAAAATATTTTATGCACCAATTGAATCTATAAATTATACTGAATTCAATAGTGGGAATCAAAATTCTCAATTCCTTCTCCGTTCTTTCAAAATTGTGGTCAAACTCCCGATCGTGGTCAAAATTACAAAAATGCCCCTAATACCTCCGATAGCTTAATTTATAGCAGAGTCCTCATCTCATCACACTGATCAATTTTTCTTCTTAATGTACCCTTAAATTCCCATTCTACTAAAAGTAGTCGCAATTTGAAGATTTAGGGTACGGGTAGAATAAATTCAAAATTTCACTCAGGTCCCCATAAGTTTCAAAATTCTAATAATGCCCCTAAATATCTTTATCATACCAAAATATTAATCTCATTATATTGATCATTTCTTGTTCTGGTCACTTATACAAATTCTTTTTCTATACATAGTAGCAACCGATTAAAGTACAAAAATAAGGGTTATTACATGCATGTGCTATATGATTCATAATAAAATGACCATAAGTCACCTAGCCTGTGTAACATAGAAATGTGATTCTCATTAATATGGCCTAAATGACAATGCCGTAATTAAGATGAGGTTGAATTATCTATCTTTGGTTTCTTATTGCTTACATTGAGGATTGGATTATCCATGTCTAGAATATATAAACAAATAACCAAAATTGTAGAACCATAATGAATATCATTCAAAGAAAAAGAACATTTATTCTTAAAAATTAAATAAAATCCGTACAAGTCTAAACACGCTACTAAGATAATGTTTTTCAATAAAATTGGTACAAAGTAACAGTTTTTTAGTTCTAAAACTAATCCTGAAGGCAAGTGCAGCTCATAAGTCCCCATAGCAAGTGCAGCAACCTTTGCTCCATTTGCAGTACGTAGGTCCACGTCACTCTTCTCAATCCTTCTACTGTTATTTAGTCCTTGAAAGTTATTGCACAAATGAGATTCACATCCAGTATCTAATATCTATATCTTATTTCCAATGGCAGTATTAATCTCAATCATAAACATAGTAAGAGTAGAAGTAGAAGTGCCTACAAGCTTCTCCTTCTGCTCCAGGTAGGTTTTGTAGTTGCGCCTGCAATGACCCATCTTCCCACAATAATATCATGGGCCTCTGGTGGCTACCTCTTTCTTTTTTCACACCACCTTTGGGCTTAGTAGAAGCCCTCTTTTTCTTCTTAGGAACTTTTTTTCCAAAAAGAAGAAGATTTTACCAACATAACTGCATTGGATTCTTTCTTTATAGAGGACTCCGTAGTTTTAAGTAGATTAATCAACTCGGGTATGGTGGATTCAATCTTGTTCATCTAGTAGTTAATCATAAATTATGAAAAACTACTTATAAAGATTGCATAATTAAGTCGATACTTAATTCATTGTCCATCACAAAAGAGATTCAAGCTTCTCAATAAAGTCTAGCATCTTCAGCCCATCAATGGCCACAGAAATACTCTAAGCCATCTTTGAACGAAACAGTTATTTTGATATCTCATATCTTTTTGTTATGGCTTGGGCATCAAACCGCTCTAGAAGATGTAAGATAATCGAATAAGCATCGATATGCTCATGTTGTGTTGCAGTTCAAGGGTTATCGACACCAATATCACATAGGATGCCGTGTCATTGTTTTTATGCTGCTTGTGGACACTGCTCATTAGTATGAGTATCTTGAGTTGGTGGTGGCGGAATAGAAGCCTTTAACACGTTTATAGGAATCCACCCAAGCATCTTGCTAAAACTAAAGAAGGGGGATAGAGATTCAAACCACATTCCATGGTGCCATAGGAGAGGCTAAATTATGATGGTTTTCAATGGAAGATTCAAGCAATACAAGCCACTAAGCCAATGGTTATGAAGATTGTACATAAGTGGGTGCTAAAGTTAAGATTGAAAGACCTTCAAGAAAACAAATCAAGAATTAAGAAAGTTGTCAAGCAACAAATGATTAAAAAAGAGCCAAGAAGATCAAAGCTTGGACAAATGGAAGGCCAAAGGAGCACAAGAAGAGGTTTAAAAGACCAGAAAAACAAGGTGTGAGGAGCGTAGAACACACATGGTGTTGGGTACACTAGTATACCTAGCGCTAGGTCAACACTGGAACAATTTTGTTCCATTTCCAAATCATACCTAGTGCCAGGTCTACTAGTACACCTGGCGCCAGGTCCCAAGTCCATTCGGGCCATGCCCTGTTTTACTGAATTTTCTTATTTTGTTTTGTTTTGTTCCTAATTGAATTTCCACGATGTTTATTATGTTTTAACCTATTTTTAAGGAATATAATAGGGCCTCAAAACTTATACTAATGCCATTTAATAGTTAGAATTAGTTTGCTAATTAGTTGAGGGAAAGGCATCTACAGATATACCATTATAACTCTTGTAAACACAACTTTTGATATTTTGAATAGGGAAATCTTTTGTTCTTTCAAAAGAGAGTTCTTGACGGTGTTTCTCTTGGGTGATTCCCAAATCAATCAAGACTACTCTTAGACTTTAGTCCAATCTAAGAATCTAGTCTCTAATCTTCCTAGGATAGATCATTGTTCTTTCTAAACCGGGTCTTAGATTCCTAGCTAATCTAGGGTTCTTTTAGGGGCTCAATTGGTTACCTAAATCTTTCGATCCTATTTGTTCTTGATCCTTCTTGGGTTAGGGGGTGTTTGGGTGTTGATTTAGTTAGCTTAGTTCATTAAATTTTGGGTCCTAGGAAGTTAGTTTACCTAGGGTTCTAGTCTTGAATTAGGTCTCTTGATTTTGAGCTTCAAATCTCAAATTGGTGCTTCTCGATATCATATCAAAGAGTTTGGTATCAGAGCAAGCTTGTGTTGATTCTAATTAACACAACTTTCTTTGGGCAAAGGTACAATCTCTTCAAGCATTTGTGAATTTTTTTAGATTTTCGTCACTTTATTAGGTACCATTTTTGAATGGTTGAAATATAAAATTATTGTATGAGCTTTATGTAAAATTGATCTTATATGTTGGTATGATGTTTGAGGAATCATTTGGCAAGAAAAGTTGTTGATTTTAAGCACAAATAAGGTGGAAATCTCATTCAACCCATTGCTACAAATTCAAATCCCGTAACTACTTTTCTTGCAATTTTTGAGAGTTGAATATTTCAAATTGTGCCATGAGTTTGTTGTGAAATTAAGCCTACATGTTTGGTTGATGATTGTCAAGTTATTTGATTTTTAAAATTGTAGAATTTCTTAGGTGTTTTAGCTACAAAATTCTGAACACAAGAAAATCTCGTAACTCATGTTCTTGCTAATTTTGAGAGCTATAAAACTCAAGTTTTTGCTATGTTCTTTCTCTGAAACTGTTCCTTGACATTTCTATAACCATTGGGGATAGAATTTTACTGTGAATTTTGAGTTTTTGGGGCTGTTATAAGGAAGAAAAAATTTGGTGTAGCTTGAGTTACGTGCTTGCATACAAAATGTTTGATATGTTACTTCTATGAGTTGTGATTGTTTAAACATAACTAGTAAATGCTTCCTATGATGAATTCCTATGTTTTTCTTGCTTAGTAACTTGTTTTGAGGAAGAATTATCCCTTGTTACTAGTACAAAATTGTTTGTCATTGTGTTTATGCTATAGTTTGGGAGAATTATTGGTACATGCATAGTCATAACACTTGTCTCTGAAAATCTTGAACTCCTTGTGCTATTATTGCCTTGAGTGAATTAATTATGCATAAAACTATATCCTTGGGGGTTATGATAGCATCCTAACATTTTAAAATCCTTCATTTGAGTGGTTTCCTACCAAGTGTTTGATAAAAATGCCTAAGTGACTTTACATTCATTGTATGAGTTCTTAGCTTGCATCTTCCACTTGTAATTAACTTCATAAATTTATTTATTAATATTAGTGGGTTGAATACTTGGTTTTAAATCTTCTTTAGATATTTGGAAGTGATTCAAACTTGTCTATCTTTGAATCCTTGTTGTTTTTACTTAGTGAGTACCTTTATAGATCACTCTTGAAATCTTGAGTTTGTTGAGCTTTAATTCTTTGAAAGTCTTGCTTAAACTTGCCTTGTTCCTTGGTAATCATCAAGTTTGAATTGAATTCCCCTAAGACCTCTAGTTGATTATCCTTAGAGGGTTGGCTTGACTTGTCTAGTTGGATTAATTCCTAAGCAATTAGGGAGGCATGTTTTGGGAAAGAATCTTTCAGGATTTGTATTGATGTGTTTGAATTTGGGTATAATAATTATATGAAAATAAGCACATTTCTAATCAAGTTTAAATTAAAACATTAACCCCAAATTATACATATGAGCAAGCGTACTCATCATTAAGCATAACATAAGGTTTAAAATGAGTGTCGATCCTCTAAGAACAAGTGTGCATTAATCACTTTTCTTTCATTGTTTAATTGACTCAATAAAGTGAAAAAGAAATCAAAAGGAAAATAAAATAAAATAAATAAAAGAATATAAACATGTCAAGGATGGAAAATTATGCAACTCAAACCATTATTTTGACAAATATGATCTTAAAGTACCCAATCATTATCATAACTAATTATTCTCTTGGCCTCATGAAAGATTAAGATAGATTCACTTTTTTTTTTTCAATCCATGAAATCACTATCTTCTAGACAAATTAGCATCACATATTCTGTCTCAACTAATTCACCCAAAAGATGCATTAAACACAATCCTTGATTTAACCTCCATATTCTGGCAAACTTAAAACATGAAATTAACCAATGAATCCATATTCTGTAGACATCAGTTAACCTTGAATTACCTTATTCTTAGCAATTAACCTATTTCTCAAGAAATTTAAGAGACAACAAATATAAAATTAATAAATTGAAACAACCATCAACCCCCTTTTCAAGCAATTTAATAGAAGAAACAACCAATTAATCTCGTAATTAGAACAAGTAATTAAATACCAAGAATAATAATCAATTAATCAAAAGATCAAAATAACTCTAAAAATCATGAATATCTAAAACAATGTCAAATTACAATAAAACAAGTAATACGTCATTGTTTAAGAAAAAGAAAATAAAGTTAAAAGAAAGCACTTATAGACAGGCTCCTTCTTCTTCCTTTGTAGACCTTCTTGTACAATCCTCCTTGAATTGAAGAATTCCTCCTTAATTTGAGTGATTTTCTATTTTGATCTGCGAATCCTCTAATTTTCCTTGTGTTTTCCCTTTATTTATAGGCTTTAGAAGTGCATAATTTCATTCCTCTAGGGTTTCTGGCCGACTAGAAGTAGGAAAATACTAAAACTCTGCAAATTGCAAAAAAATATGTACGAAAATCGAGGCACTACCTCAGCACCAGGGGACAACTGGCGTCGCCTGCCCTGCCTAGGGCCGGCGCCGGTTGTGGCCTGTTCCTTTGTTCGTTAGCCGATTTTTTTTTTTTTATTTTCGTGCCAACCCTTCCAGAGTGCAACCGGCACCGCCTCTGGCCTCCTAGCTGGTGCCGGTTCAGTTTTGTTTAGCTCTGTTTCACTGGTTTTTTCATTGCTTTGAATTGCATGCCAGCAGTACATGGCCGGCATCGGTTCCTCCGTCCTAGCCAGCACCATCTCTACTCTATTTTGCGATGTTTTTATCTTATTTTATTCCTAAAATTTGCAATAATGCACAAAATACCTTTCCAATGGTAAATTCTCAAATATGAAGGAATATGACTAGTTATTGAACAAAATGTGTCACAAAATAACCTCAAATAACTAGGAGATATATGACTAATTTAGACCCTATCACATTCCCCCACACTTAGCTCTTTGCTTGTCCTCAAGGAAAGTATCAAAGACAAGTAGGAAAACATAAGGTTTCACAAAATCACTTAATTACTATCAAAATACTTTCTCCAATGCTTTCTTTAATCAAGACAATAAAACATATGCTATGATACCTTTCATGACAAATGCAAGACTTGTGTAAGTGAAGAATGACTAGTAGAACCATCCAAATAATTAACAATATTCTCAAACCATTGGAAAGAATTTAATTCAAAAAGAATATGCATTCCATAGGCTTACTTTTCATACACTCTCTCCAGTAATCCAAGACATATCATGATTCTACTTAGGTCAAGTAGGACTTTAAAGCTTGTGATATAAGGCTAAAGGGTTTGCAATGTAGCTTTCAAATGAATGATATAGGAAAATCAAATATCAAAGAGGATAAGAGTTTACAAGAAAAGGATAAACAAAATGTACCAATAGATTCCAAATTTTTCTTACTCTCCTATCACAAAACCAATAAAAAACTCATAACCTTGTATGGCAATTATAGCAGTTCAAGCAAATCTTGCATTCTTTTCCTCAATTATTCTTAACTCATACTCATTTCGCACAAGATCATCAAAAATTTCAGCAAATCTTATTCCAGCTCTCTTCCTGTGCTCTTTTTCTCTTCCTCTTTCAGCTTTTCTTTTTCTTTTTCTTTCCTTCCAAATGCTGCTTTTGTTTGTTTTTCATTTTTTTTCCAAACCTTTTCTAGCTGCTTTTTGTTTGTTCTCAAGTTCTCTTTTCTCTTTTCTTTCTTTTCTCCTTCCATAACTCCACTCAACAATGATTCATGACTAAAAGTAACAATTCATGACAATTACACATGCTTCCTCCCTCATAATTCTTTTACTTGTACTTTTATCCATCAAGAGTAATCAACGATTTGGAAGAATTATCAAACTCTCAGAAAGAAGTAATGGACAAAGTATGATAATGGGTTCAAGAAAGAAATTGACAATTTAGGTGAAAAATAGGCACTAGGGATAATATAAAATAGGTAGGCTTGAAAAGCTCCAACTATCCAAATAAGGCCTATTACCGTCATCCCTAAGTTAAATCATAAATGTCTTTCTTATTTTGCCTCGAGAGGTATTCAAGTAAGTTCTAGAATGCTCAATGAATTTTAGCAGAAAAATAGGTTTAAGAACAATGTAAAGCATTTGATCAAGAACTACTTAGTCCAAGTGCGTGCAAAAAGTCATGCATAAGCCACAATTGATATAGAACATATGCTCCATGATCTAGTACAAAGACATGCATTAAAAATACATCTTGAAAATTAAACAAAAATCTGAAAAACTTTTGAAAATTTTGCTCACAAGGATTTTAAAAGGATGAAGTATAACAAGAAGAATGAAGAAGAATTCTCAATCTAACCACTCCACAACACTTAAACTGGACATTGTCCTCAACGGCCAAATAAATAGTGCAAGGAAATATTGCCATGGGACCAAAAATAAAAGGGAAAAGATGAGAAAGAAAATACTTCCATTACAGTGGGCATTCTTCTACAAAAGTGTAACGTTTCAGCAGAAAGGAGCATTGTTGAAGTACCTAAAAGGAAAAATACAAAAGAAACACACCAAAGCAAAAAAACTAGAAAAGAAAAATAAACAAAAAGTAAGGAAAATAGTAAAAAAATAAAAAGTCAAGACACCCCAAGAAGTTCTATTTTGCAGTGTCCAAGAAGTCATCCACCTGATCTGTGTTGCAAGGACTTTCACCAACATAGCGTTTCACGCGATAGCCATTGATTCTGAAAGTGCCCCGAGTGGGGTGAGTAATTTCCAGGATGCCAAAGAGGAATATCTTATGTACCGTGTATGGTCCCGACCACCTTGATTTCAACTTACTTGGAAAAAGTCGTAAGCGAGAATTGAATAACAATACTTTATTGCCTTTCTCAAATTCGTGTTGTCGAGTGATATGCTTATCGTGCCATTTTTTGACTTTATTTTTATATCACATTGAATTATCATAAGCATCCTCCCGCAACACCTCTAAGGCTGTGAGTTGAAGCAATCTGGACTTTCCAGTTGACTTAAGATTGAGGTTAACAAGTTTTATAGCCTAATAAGCTTTCTGTTCAATCTCAACAGGTAAATGACATACTTTTTCATAAACTAACTGAAAATGAGTTGTGCCAATTGTGGTCTTAAAAGCTGTTCGATATGCCCAAAGAGTGTCATCCAATTTTAGACTCCAATCCTTCCTAGTACGGTTAACAGTTTTTTCTAAGATTCTTTTGATTTCCCTATTAACCACTTCAATCAGTCTACTTGTTTGGGGATGATAAAGGGTGGCAAACCGATGGTTCACAACTAGATGTTTGAGAACTTTTTCCATTTATGTATTACAAAAATGAGTCCCCCTATCACTAATGAGCACCTTAGGCATACCAAAATTGGTGAAAAGTTTTTTCAGAAATTTTACCACAACCCGTGCATCATTAGTTGGTAAAGCTTGTGCTTCTACTCATTTAGAAACATAATCCACTGCTAATAAAATATATTTATTATCCAAAGAACTAGGAAAAGGTCCCATGAAGTCTATCCCCCAACAATCAAATACTTCACAAGCTTGAAAAATTTGTAATGGCAACTCATTAGATTTAGAAATGTTACATGTTCATTGACACCTTTCACAACTTTAAACAAACTTATGGGCATCTTTGAACTATATGGGCCAATAGAATCTAGACTTAAACACCTTTCGTGTGGTGTTGTTAGCTTAGTAGTGGCCCCTAGCAAGTTCTTCATGACAATATCTAAGAATATCCTCTCATTCCTTAGAGTCCACACATCTTCGAATGATTTGGTCCGCACAATACTTAAACAAATACGGGTCTTCCAAAAAGTAATACCTTACTTCAGAGAGGAATTTCTTCTTTTGTTGCATTATGAGAGCTTTTGGGATAATTCTTGTAACTAAGTAATTAGCAAAGTCTGCGAACCAAGGGGTGTTTGGAATCTCACCTTCTATGAGCAAGAGTTGTTCATCCGGAAATGTGTCATTGATTTCCTCTTCTACCAATGATTCCAAATTGTGATTGTCCAGCCTTGACAAGTGATCCACAGCCAAGTTTTCTGCACCCTTTTGTCCTTAATTTCCAAATCAAATTCTTGTAATAATAATATCCATCTTATCAATCTTAGTTTGGAATCATGTTTGGTTAGTAGGTACTTTAGGGCAGAGTGATCCGTATAAACAATGACTTTGGACAAAATAAGATAAGATTGAAATTTATCAAAAGCAAACACTATAACAAGCAATTCTTTCTCCGTTGTTGTGTAGTATTCTAGCGCATCCGTTAAAGTCTTGCTTGCATAGTATATGGGTTGGAAGTGCTTAGTCCTTCTTCGTCTAAGTATTGCACCAACTGCAAAATTACTTGCATCACACTTTAGTTCAAATGGAAGAGACTAATCAAGTGCAATCAAAATTGGTGAATTGATCAATTTCTCCTTAAGTATAGTGAAAGCATTGAGGCAATTTTCATCAAAATTAAACATAGCTTCCTTTTCAAGTAAAGAGGTAAGAGGTTTGGAAATTTTTGAGATATCTAAGATGAACCTCCTGTAAAAACCTACATGACCAAGAAAGCTCCTTATAGCTTTCACAGACGTCATAGGAGGCAACTTCTCAATTAATTTGATTTTTCCTCTATCTACTTCTGTACCCTTGCTTGAAATGTTATGCCCCAACACAATACCTTCTTGCACCATAAAGTGGCATTTTTCCCAATTAAGCATGAGGTTAGTCTCTTTACATCTTGCTAGTACCTTTTCAAGATTAGATAAACACATATCAAACGAATCACCAAAAATTGAGAAATCAT
Source organism: Voacanga thouarsii (assembly GCA_026120185.1). Taxonomy (NCBI): domain Eukaryota; kingdom Viridiplantae; phylum Streptophyta; class Magnoliopsida; order Gentianales; family Apocynaceae; genus Voacanga; species Voacanga thouarsii. The sequence goes on along the minus strand of JANUWF010000744.1, from coordinate 12,525 downwards.
CCATAAATACCTCCATGATGTCCCCCACAAGCCCTTCAAATATAGCTGTCATGCACCTTTGGAATGTTCCGGGATTATTGTAAAAACCAAACGGCATTCGATGATATGCAAAAGTACTATATGGATATATGAAAGTGGTTTTCTCTTAGTTCTCAAGAGCTATGGGGATTTGTAAGTAGCTAGAAAATCCATCCAAGAAAAATTAATGATATTCATGTTCGGCTAACCTTTCCAATATTTGGTCAATAAAAGGGAGAGTGAAGTGGTCTTTCCTAGTAGTTTTGTTTATCATCCAATAATCAATGCAAAACCTCCAACCCGTGACCAATCTCATAGGGACTAACTCATTTTTATCATTGGGGCTTACCGTCATTCCTCCCTTCTTTGGTACCACTTGAGTAGGACTTACCCAAATACTATCAGAAATTGGGCAAACTTGAATCTAGAAACTTAATCACCTCACTTTTTACCATTTCACTCTTATGTGGGTTCAACCGATGTTAGGGTTGTACTACGGGCTTTGCACCTCCTTCCATCAAAATCTTATGAGTGCAAAAGGATGGACTAATTCCTTTTATATCGGTGATCTTCCATGCTATTACTCCCTTATATTTCCCCAATACTCCTACCAATTTGGTTTTTTGCTCTTTAGTAAGATCTTTGACAATGATCACGGGCAATTTATGTCCTTCCGCCAAGAACACATATTCCAAGTGCTTGGGTAGGTCTTTTAGATCCAATTCTGGAGGATCCTCTATGGATGATTTCATTCTCCCCAAGCTGCTTTTCTCAATTTTCTCAAAACTCTTCATCCCATCCTCATCAATAGAGTCTCCAAATATGCTATTAAAGTTTTCACCAACTCCTCCTCAAATGATTCTAGCATAAACTCCAAAATAATTTGGTCATAAATATCAATTCTTAAACAAGAATCATCAGAAGATAAAGGATGTTGCATGCTTTTGTGGATTTGAATAACCACTTCCTCATCCCCAACCCTAAGTGTCAACGTCCCCCCATGAACATCAATTAATGCTTTCATTGTAGCTAGGAAGGGTCTACCTAAGATTAAAGGGACTTTGGAATTTTCATCCATGTCAAGAATAAGAAAATCTACTGGAAATATGAATTTGTCAACTTTTACAAGTACATCTTCTATTATACCCCTAGGATATTTGATAGATCTATACTTATCCTAGTGGGTTGGGGTTCTCCTAGGCCTAGCTTTTTAAATATTTTATATGGCAATAAATTAATGCTAGTACATAAGTCAGCTAATGCATTACAGAAATTAAGAGTGCCAATTAAACATGGGATAGAGAAACTCCCTGGATCATTCTCTTTGTGTGGCAAATTCTGTTTGTCTTGCAGTATGGCTGAACATTCTTCAATTAGCACTACTGTGGATAGTTCTTCCAATCACTTTTTGCTTACGAGCATGCTTTTGAGAAATTTGGCATATTTGGCCATGTGGATTAAAGCTTCACTAAGTGGGATATTTATGTGTAGCTGTTTGAATATCTTAAGGAATTTGTCAAATTGGGTAGCTTTTTGGGCTTTGTGTATACGAGTAGGGTATAGAATTTTAGGCTAAAAAGTTAAATTTCTAACAGGATTTTCGAAAAAAGGACAGTGCTCAGCCGGCGCTGGTTTCAATGTGTCGGCCGTGCACTGGTTCTATGTCTGGACTACATGTTCTCGGATGCACGGGATAGCCGACATTGGTTCTTTCTTCCGGACAAGCACCGGTTGTAGTCCGAAATGTCCGACAACTCCTTTCCACTCCGTAATGTGACATCAGCTTTTTCCTTTTTGTCTATTGGTGTTAGTTCTTGAGATTTTAACACCATGTCTGTCAAAAACCAGATTTGTCGTTCCATATTATGGATCATCTGCTCAAACTTCTCAAAGGTGGAATCTATTTCTTAGAAGCATTTTGTGACATGGATAGCAAATTAAGCAATCACTGTCTCTAGCTTTGCCGATTTAGGTGCTTTGAGCATTATCTCGGAAAAGTAATGGGGGTACTGCCCCTCATTAAGCTTCCTCCGGTTCCAATTTTCCATTTCACCTAAACATAGAAGATAGTTAGATAATGGAATGCCCAATTCAAATAAAATTAAAAGAAAAAAATTAGTCAATTAGGTATATGTTAAAGTTAGTAAATTAGAGTACACAAATACACAAGATACAAAAAATGTCACCTTTTTTGTGAAAAGAACAATTGTACATATTTACATATTTACATATTCACATGGTTAAATCAACAAAATCCATGTTTTCATGATATTGTTCCTTGGCAACAGCACAAAAAACTTAATGTGTTTGAATTTGGGTATAAAAATCATATCAAAATAAGTACATTCCCAATCAAGTTTAAATTAAAACATTAATCTCAAATTACACATATGAGCAAGCGTACTCACCATTAAGCATAGCATAGGGTTTAAAATGAGTGTCGATCCTCTAGGAACAAGTATTCATTAATCACTTTTCTTTTATTGTTTAACCGACTCAATAAAGTAAAAAAGAAATAAAAAGGAAAATAAAATAAACAAAAGAATATATACATATCAAGGATGGAGAAATATGCAACTTAAACCATTATTTTGACAAACATGATCTTAAAGTACCCAATCATTATCATAACTAATTATTCTCTTGGCCTCATGAAAGATTAAGATAGATTCACTTTTTTTTTTCAATCCATGAAATCACTATCTTCTAGACAAATTAGCATCACATATTCTGTCTCAACTAATTCACCCAAAAGATGCATTAAACACAATCCTTGATTTAACCTCCATATTTTGGCAAACTTAAAACATGAAATTAACCAATGAATCCATATTCAGTAGACATCGGTTAACCTTTTGATTACCTTATTCTTAGCAATTAACCTATTTCTCAAGTAAGTTAAGAGACAACAAATATAAAATTAATAAATTGAAACCACCATCAACCCCCTTTTCAAGCAATTTAATAGAAGAAACAACTAATTAATCTCGTAATTAGAACAAGTAATTAAATACCAAGAATAATAATCAATTAATCAAAAGATCAAAATAACTCTAAAAATCATGAATATCTAAAACAATGTCAAATTACAATAAAACAAGTAATACGTCATTGTTTAAGAAAAAGAAAACAAAGTTAAAAGAAAGCACTCATAGACAGGCTCCTTCTTCTTCCTTTGTAGACCCTCTTGTACAATCCTCCTTGAATTGAAGAATTCTTCCTTAATTTGAGTGATTTTCTATTTTGATCTACGAATCCTCCCCTTTTCCTTATGTTTTCCCTTTATGTATAGGCTTTAAAAGTGCCTAATTTCCTTCCTCTAGGGTTTCTGGCTGACTAGAAGTAGAAAAATACTAAAACTCTGTAAATTACCAAAAAACACTGGCGAAAATCGAGGCACCGCCTCAGCACCAGGGCACAGCCGGCACCGCCTGTTCTGTCTAAGGCTAGTGCCGGTTGTGGTCAGTTCCTTTGTTCTTTCGTCATTTTTTCTTGATTTTCGCGCAAACCCTTCCAGAGTGCAGCCGGCGCCGCCTCTAGCCTTCTAGCCGGCGCCGATACGGTTTTTTCAGCTCTGTTTCACTAGTTTTTTCATCACTTCGAAATGCATGCCGGCAGTATGTGGTCGGCTCCGGTTCCCCTATCCTGGTCGGTGCTGCCTCTATTCTGTTTAGTGACGTTTTTGTATTATTTTACCCCTAAAATTTGAAATAATGCACAAAATACCTTTCTAAGGGTAACATTTCAAATATAAAGGAATATGATGAGTTATTGAACAAAACGTATCACAAAATTATCTCAAATAACTAGGCAATATATGACTAATTTAGGCCCTATCATGTGTGTTGAAAGAAAAAAAGCAAGAAGGTGAGCTCATTTTAACAAAAGCCAAGACGAGTGCAAACATGATTGAAGAGTGACCACTAAAAATTGAGTGTAAACACGTGAGGGAGTGAAGTGAGGAATTTTTCGTGTGTTTTCTACTTAAGTTTTGTGGGAACTTTTCTTGAAAGAAAAATTCACAATGGCTAGTTGGTGTAATAGTAAGGGTATGACTATAATGAGACGTCTTATTCCAATTGAAGTAATTATAGGGGATATGAAGAAAATGAATATAACTATGCAGAAGATTATTGGGGAAATAAAGATGATCATGAGAATTTGCTTGATTATGGAGATGAGGCTTCTAGGGATAGCTACCATGAAGGGCTAAGCACAGGTGGAAAAGGATTTAGTGGGTTTGATGGAAAAGAAAATTGGAAATATGAGGGGGTTGAATATGTCAGTATAAATTATTCGAATGATGGGGTTTATGTTGGAGGGCCATAAAAATAGTCAAAGAGTGGTATGCCAAAAGAAAGGGAGTATAGGTATTTATATTTAAGTCTAAAAGTATCTAAACCAAGAGAAAAGTATGCATCGCAAAATTTTTCCAAGAATGGTTTGAGAAGAAAGGAGGATGTGGAGAATAGGGAGTTGAAGTACAATGAGATATTGACACCTCTGTTCCTTGGGGAAAGAGATTTGAGGGAGTACTATGAATGGGAAAAAAGAATGGAAAATTTGTTTAAAAGCTTTGAGGGCAGTGAAAGAAATAAAATGAGCTGTGCTTTAATGGATTTCTCCAAAAATGATTTTGAATTGTGGGAATAAATGAATACACAAAAAAGGCAAAGTAGGTATCGAACGGTGGTTCCTTGAGAAGAGATGAAAGATTTGATGTGGAAACGGTTTGTACCCAATGGGTGCCAAATATGTGGAAGTTTGGCTTATGTCTTATAATTGTCTAAGAATTTCTAAGCATAGTGAGGGAAATACAATGCGAAATTTTACAAAATGAGGAATGATGAGAAAATAAGATTATATTTGTTCTGCTTGTTAGGACTGTGGTTATAGTATATGTGATTGCCCAAGATTGAATGGTCAATGAAGAAGTTTTGATTTGCAAAAGGGTAGTGTAATTCCTTGTGAGCATTATAGTGGCTATGGCCACAAATCATTTGATTGTCATTGGAAGTCCTCTAATGAGCAAAGTGAGATTCATAAATTTGAGAAACAAAGAGCTAGACTTGAGACCAAAGTGGCCAAGATAAATATTGTAGATGTTGAGGACCTAAGAAGGGCAAGAAATGAAGAAAAAGTTGAGAGGGTTGAGCTAAATGAATTACATGACTTTGAGAAGGAGGAGAAGCTAGAAAATGAGGCCAAGTGCGAAGGAATGCTTAATCACAATGATGATGTAGTGTATGATGAAGTTGGGAAAAATGTTGATGAGATTGATGAAGAGCTTAGTGATAATGAAGAAGAAGAAAGTGGATCTATTGAATTCAAAAAATGGGATAACTAAAGAATTTTACAATATTCTATTCTTCCTAAAGAATGAGTCAAACCCGTTGGGAGTGTTAGAGGAGAATAAGCAAGTAGAAGTTGAGCTAAAGAGTATAGAATCTATTGGAGAGCCAAAGAATTCAAGGACTGAGGTGGAGAATGAGTAAATGTGTGCTATAGATGAAGGCTCCAAAAGTGCTTCAACTACTTATGAAGTGGGAGAAAGTTCACATCCACAAGAGGAGAAAAAGAAGAGTTGGCCAGAAGTTGTGCCAGAGTAAATGAGAACTTGTGAAGTTAATAAGAATGAAGCATTTAGTACAGCTTCACAAAAAGACCCCGAATGTAGTGGATGAATTAAAGTGAATGGAAAATATGGGGATGCACTTGAGAGACCATGTTCAATGATTGGTATTATGAGGGAAGTAGTTGAAGCTTGTGTAGTTGAAGGAAAAGAAGACTTACAATGGCAAAATATTTTCTATTCATAGTGTCAAATCAAAGATAAATCATGTAGCTTGATTATTGATGCAGGGAGTTGTAAAAATATGATTAGTGCTACATTGGTGAAGGAATTGAGAATAGAGACCATGGGACATCCTAAATCTTATTAGCTTCAATGGTTAAACAATTGTGATGAAGTAAAGGTGAACAAACAAGTCAATGTTACAATTGTCACAGGGGGATATAAAGATGAGGTGATGTATGATGTGTTTCCCATGCATGTTGGGCATATATTATTGGGAATGCCTTGTCTATATGATAGAGAGGTTGTTCACCATGAGAAGAAAAACACTTACTCTTTGTATAAGGATGGAAGGAAATTTACACTTTGTCTAATGCCTCCAAGTGAGATTGTAAAATATGAAAATATTTTAAGGAATGAAGATAAAAAGAAAAGAGAACAAAAAGAGAGGGGAAAACAAGGGCAAGAGAGAAGAGAAGATGAAAAGAAAGAGAGAAAGTGATAAGGGCTAAATTAGTCATATTTTTTTTAGTTATTCGAGGTTCTTTTTTGATACATTTTGTCCAATAACTAGTCCTATTCTTTCATGTTTGAGATTCCTTGGAAAGGTATTCTGTGCATTATTCTAGATTTTAGGGATAAAACGAAGCAAAAACATCACAAAACAGAATAGAGGTGGCGCCAGCCAGAGATTGTGGAACCGGCGCCGGCCATGTGATGATGACACGAACTTCGAGGTGACAAAAAATTATTGAAACAGGGAGGAACAGAACCGATCTGGCGTCGGCTCCAGTAGCCAAGCCGTCGCCGACTGCACTCTAGACAACATTACGTGGAAATCAAGAAAAAAATCGACGAACAAAGGAAGAAAAAGAACATTACCGGTGCCAGCTCCGGCAGCCAAGGCGGCGCCGGCTGTGCCTTGAGAAAAAGTCGGGATCTTGATTTTTGGACGCGATTTTTGATAATTTGCGGAGTTTTAGTACTTTCCTACTTCTACTCAGCAAAGAACATTACACCAACGAGTTTAGGCACTTCCTAAGCCTATAACTAGATGGAAAACACAAGAAAAAGAGGCAGAATCCATCGATCATCATAAAAAATCACTCAAATCAAAGGAGGAATTCTTCAATTCAAGAAGGGTTGTGTAATAAGTCTTCAAAGGAAGAAGAAGGAGGCTTGTCTATGAGTGCTTTTTTTTACTTTGTTTTCTTTCTCTTGACAGTGTTGTATTGATTGATTTATTGTAATTTGACATTGATTTAGATATTAATGATTTTTAGAGTTGTTTGATCTTTTGATTAATTGATTGTTATTCTTGGTATTTTATTACTTGTACTTATTACGAGATTAATTAGTTGATTCTTTCCATTAACTTGCTTGGACAAAGGGGTTGATGGTGGTTTCAATTCGTTAGCTTCATATTTGTTGGCTTTTAACTTGCTTGGACAAAACGGTTAAGAGTAGGGACAAAGTAGTTTAAGGTTAATTGATGTCTGCTAGGATATGGATTCATTGGTTAATTTCATGTGTAATTTGCCAGGAATGGAAATTAAAGCAAGGACTGTGGTTAATGCATCTTTTAGGTGAATTAGTTGAGCCAGGATATGTGATGCTAATTTATCCAGAAGATAGGAATTCATGGATTGGACAAAGAAGTGAATCTACCTTAATCCTTCATGATGCCAATAGAATAATTGATTATGATAATGAATAGGTACTTTAAAATCATGATTGTTAAAATAATGGTTTGAGTTACATACTTCTCCATCCTTGACATGTATATATATTTATTTTATTTTATTTTTCTTTTTATTTCTTTTTACTTTATTGAGTCGGTTAAATAATGAAAGAAAGGTAACTAATGCATACTTGTTCTTAGAGGATCGACACTCATTTGAACTATATGCTATGTTAATGATATGTATAATTTGGGGTTAATGTTTTAATTTAAACTTGATTGGGAATGTATTTATTTTTATATAATTTTTATACCCAAATCCAGACACCTCAAGTTTTTGGCACCGTTGCTGTGGAACAATAGCATGAAAGCTTGGATTTTGTTGATTTAACCATGTAAATATGTAAATATGTATAGTTGTTCTTTTCGCAAAAAGGTGCTATCTTTTGTATCTTGTGTATCTTGTATACCTTTGTAACCTAACCTACTAACTTTGATTGTGTAACTTTGACTAACTTTGTAATCTTTTAATTTTGTTTTAATCATAAATTCTGTAGCTAACTTACTTCTTATTTTTTTCTAGGTGTTATCCTTGGTACATGACCCGAAAATCCGAAGGCAAGATAGTAGATTTTGACCCTAAAATCGGAAGGACACTGTCAAAGATCCGCTGGACAATCCAAAGGAACTTGATCATCGACATGGATGGTGCTCAGAATAACAATGCTAGGAATGATAGAAGGGTTATGGATGACCTTGCGAAACCAGCAATCTTGGGCATAGGCTCGAGTATTACTAAGCTTAAGGTGGATGCAAACAATTTTGAAATAAAGCCCAATATTAACTAGATGGTTCAAAATATAGTTCAATTTGCTGGGCTACCTGAAGAAGATTCCAATGCTTATTTAGCTAGTTTCCTTAAGATTTTTGACACGTTTAAAATGAATTGTGTTTCTTAGGATGCCGTAAAGTTAAGACTTTTTCCTTTTTCTTTGAGGGATAGAGCCAAATAATGATTAAAGTCTTTTCCTACAGGTTCCATCATTACTTGGAATGCCCTAGCTGAAAAATTTTTGGCCAAATATTTTCCTCCAACTAAGACAACAAAACTTAGAAACTAGATATTCGCCTTCCAACAATTAGATTCTGAGCCTTTGTATGAAAGTTGGAAGAGATTTAAGAAGATGCTAAGGAAATGTCCACACCACGGATTTGAGCTAGGAATATAGATGCTAATCTTTTTGAATGGCCTTATGTTCACAACACACTAAGTGGTGGACTCTTCCATAGGGGGTTCCATCGATCATAAGACCTTGGAATAGGTATTCAATCTTGTTGAAAATCTGGCTTCTAATAACTATTCTTGGGGAAGTACAAGGTCTAGAGTTCGTGTGCAAAGAGTACACAAAGTGGATATTATGGCAGCATTAGAGGCCAAGGTGGACACCTTAACTCAGAAAATGGAACAAATGGTGATGTCGCCAGGTCAAGTATTAAAAGTAAGTTGTGATTTCTGTGGAGAGGGACACCCAAATCATGAATGCCAAAACATGGGTTCACTCCAAGAAATCACGGAAGAAGCGGCCTTTGCAGGTAATGTCCGTCCAAGTAACAACCCTTATAGCTCTATCTATAATCTTGGTTGGAGAAATCACCCTAATTTCTCTTGGAGCAATGGAAATTAACCTAGGCAGGGTTCTTTCAATTTTAGAGGAAATCAAAGGAACCAAAACCCTATGAACAATAATTCAGCACCTTCAAAGCCACAATTGGAAGAATTGATTAGCCAATTGGTAAGTACAACGGAGACTAAGTTCCAAGGGGTTGATGTTACAATGAGGAACCTAGAGGCCTCCATGCGCAACTTGGAAAACCAAATTTGTCAACTAGCTAAATTATTGAGGGATCATCAAGCCAGGACATTGCCAGGAAACACTGAGGAGAATCTACGGGATCAAAGCCATGGAAAACATTGAAGCCTTTTTCTTTTACTTACTTTACTTTCAGTTTTGGGATTGAAACAATTTTTATTTTTGTCATTTTAAGTGATTGTTTTTCATAAATTAGAGTGCATTATTCATCATTATTGTGCGTTCATCATTTTATTTAAAAAAATATTTTGGAGAATTGGACAGAATGCAACCGGCGCTGGCTAGGGCTATGATCGGCGCCGGTTCCTATTGAGTAAGGCGCATAATATAGGCCATTTTGGCCACTTATTTATTTATTTATTTTCAAAATCTCCAACTCCCTCTCAAAACATCTCTAACCCGCGCCGGCTTCACCTTCCCAACTTCCTAACACTTGATTTTTCACCTTTTAATCACTTCTATAACATCTATTTACCTCTCTTTTCTTGATCCTACGGATCAAAAATCTCAAAATCTTCCATTTTGTATACAAACCCCACCTTCAATCCACAAGTAAGGAGCTTGGATTTCTACAAAAAGCTTACATCTTTTGCTTGCCCATGCATACACAAGCACAAAAATATGATTTTTATTCACTTCCTACGGTTAAAATGGTGTATATGACTTTTTCTAATTTTAGGGACAATTTTGGCCAAATATTGGGATTGTTTATGTTATTTTTCATTGTGCATTACTCTTTGAGCTTCATGATTTTGGATAGTGTTGTAGTTAATGGTTCTTGGATGCTTAATTCATGCACATGATCATTAGGAACTTCATGCATATATTTAAGGTTAGAATTGTGGCCATTCATGATGGTTGAATAATTGATACATATAGAACTTGAATTAGTTTTTATGTAATGTCATGCTAATGCTCGCATTCACATGATCTTGTATACTGGAATGCATTGGGGATATTCAACACGTTTATTCTTTACAGTGAGCTTTACATGTATTGTTATAGGTTGTGTTGAATTGATTGGAGGGGATTAAATTGATTATTGATTGGAGTGTATACATTGAAGGCGTTTGGGCTTTGTGGTTGTGAGATTGGTTGAGGGTTGAGTGAGAGTTGAGTATTGTGTTTGTAACGGGTAGCTAGACCCCGTTTTACTTCTTTGCACTCATTTGTTATAACCTCCTATTTTCACCACTCCTTACTTGATAACATGTCTCGATGAGAGGGCCTAAATTAGTCATATTTTTCCTAGTTATTTGAGGCTAAATTAAGATACTTTTTATACAATAACTAGTCATATTCCTTCCTATTTGATATTTTCCTTATAAAAATGCTTTTCTATAATTTTATGTAAAAATAAAGAAAAATTAGAGCTAATTGTGTAATTTTTCAGAATAGAGGTGGTGCCAGCCCAGGAAAGAAGAACCAACACCGATCTTCCACTGGAGAAGCGTGGAGAAATTGGGAAGAAACAAAGGAACAATTGCAATTGATGTTGGGAAGGAAAAGGGAGAATGGCTTGAGTGAGCTTCACGGCTCACTAACAAAACAACAACAACATAGGAGAAGAAGCAATTCAACGGGTTTAGTTCGGCTAAGCAAGCCGACGGTAGGAAAGAAAAGGAAAAGCAAAAGAAACAAAGCAAGGATTTCGGTACAGAAACAAAGTCAACAAAAGAGGCACAAAATGAGGCTTCGATTTCGAGTGCAACAAGGAGAAGATGGCTTGGCAGTTTCATGGCTTAAATCGAAGCCGATTTCAGCAATTATAACCCCACAAGAATTGAACGTCTCCAGTACAAAACGACAAAGGCAAATTGAAGTCAAAATTGATTTCCAATCTTCCAATTCACAAAGTTAAGGCGGTGGACTTATTTAGTTTTATTTAGGATTTTATTTTAGCTGTTATTACTCCTTTTTGGTTTTGGATTATTTTTAGGTAATTTCTTCTTCTTTATTTTGGACTCTTTTAGGAACTTTATAAGCCTATAAATAAAGGCCAATTTACCCTAGAGAAGGGGAGGTGCACAATGTAGAGACTTAGATATATTTTAGAGTGCATCACCAATATTTTCTTGAGATAAATAGTTCAAGAAAGATTGTGCAAGAGGGTCTATAAAGGAAGAATAAGGAGGCTTGTCTATGAGCGTTTTTTTTTTTTTACTTTGTTTTCTTTTTCTTGAACAATGATGTGTTAATTGTTTTATTATAATTAGACATTATTATAGGTATTCATGATTTTTAGAGTTATTTATCTTTTAATTAATTGATTATTCTTCTTGGTATTTAATTACTTGTGCTTATTAAGAAATTAATTGGTTGGTTTTTTCCATTAATTCACTGAGACCAAAGGGGTTGATAGTGGTTTCAATTTACTGATTTCATATTTGTTGTCTGTTAACTCGTCGAGACCAAGGGGGTTAATTAATGAGGACTAGGTAATTAAAGGTTAATTGATGTTTGCTGAGACCAAGGATTCATTAGTTAATTTCATGTTTTAAATTCACCGAGACCAAGGGAATTTAATCAAGGATTGTGTTTAATGCATCTTTTTGGTGAATTAGTTGAGACAAGACCAAGTGATTCTAATTTATCTAGAATGTAGTGATTTCACGGATTAAAAAAGAAATGAATCTATCTTAATCCTTCATGATTCTAAGAGAATAATTAGTTATGATAATCATTGGGTACTTTAAGATCATGATTGTCAAAATAATGGTTTGAGTTGAATACTTCTCCATCATTGACATGTATATATTTTTATTTTTATTTTCTTCTATTTTATTTTATTTCATTTTCACTTTATTGAGTCAGTTAAACAATGAAAGAAAAGGGATTAATGCATACTTGTTCCTTGAGGATTGACACTCATTTAAATCCTATGCTATGTTAATGATGAGTACGCTTGCTCATATCACTTCAAGAAAAAAGTGATTTATCAACTGACAAAATCTGTTGGTAATTAGCTAAATTCGGTTGGTAATCATGATTTACCAACCGATTACCAACCGAATGGCATCGCATGCAAAAACCTTAGCTTGTAAATTTTCCAACTGAAAGTTTTTGGAGTCGGTTGGTAATTACTAACCACATTTCGGTTGGTATTGTAAAATCGCCAGTTGGAAATTTGGTATTAAGTTTAGCATTTAAATTGACTATTT